>JAOXYM010000022.1:22964110-22977663 GCA_028567055.1 Leptatherina wallacei | reverse complement strand
CTTTCCATCATCTCCAACCAGTCTGCCCATTCTCCTCTGACCTCTGACATCAACAACTGGATATTTTCTCTTCTTCATACCATTCTCTGTAAACCCTACAGATGGTTGTGTGTGAAAATCCCAGTAAATACTCAGACCAGCAACCATAAAACCCCTTTCCTCCTCATCCCGATGCTCAGTTTTAACTACATCAGGTCATCTTCACCATGTCTACATGACTAAACGTTACGTTGCTGCCATGTAATTGGCTGATTAAATATTTGTGTTAACAAGCAGTTGAATAAGTGGACGGTACTAGCGTGGCTATTCAATCCGTTTCTTGCAGGCTGTTTGTACAGATGTTGGAAAAATGTCTCCCCACAGATGAGACAGAGTAAAACAATGACATTTATACTAATACTGCACACTTACTCAACTCTAAAACCAAATAATTTTATAAAAATAGCACATCAGTGATTCACCATCGAAGCACAAAGCAGCTGATCTACATCCAGTCTAAAGGCTGAAACCAACACCAAACAACTCCTTTACTGGTTGGACCTGCAAATTCACCGACTGCTGATTAACATTTAGCTTCAACTGGTGTCAGTTAGTCCACTTTTACTGATTCATTTACGGCCCAGAAAGCCTTTTTAGACAAATGAAATGCAGGATATGAGATCAGGGGGAGTAGAAGAGAAGGAAACCAAACATGAACTAATGGGTTTAATTCTGTTTGCATATGTTTGCAGTTCAACAGAGAGTGGTTAATTTTTTAGAGAATTGTCAATTAGTTTCACTCCATCTTTATTATTGTTTTTTAATAAAGCGAAAACATTTTTTTTATATGATTACTTTATAAATTGATGGAATAAATGTTAGAATACTAGATTACGAAAGTAATCAATGACTTCAGTCCTGGATAGAGAAGCACTTCTCTTAATTAGATTTCCATGCTTTTAGCTGCCATCATTCCCCTCAGATCAAGTGTTTTCTTCCATCTTCCTTCCCTTCTCCAAAAAACTGACCTTTTTCTACATTTTGTTGTGTTGTTGGATGATTTTTTATCAGTTTATTTGCCTATAACTTGGCATTTTGGAGCTAAATCTGGGGGATTGGAGGACTGCAGCTAGAGTTTCCTCTGATCTGCAAAGCAGCAGTTTTATTGATACTCAATTTTCTTTTTACTATTTCTCATTTAAACATAAAATGTTGAATAAAAAGTGTAATTATAATGTCTTCTACTATTTAGTTTTTAATCAACACAGAAATGAATAGTACTACTTCACCTTTTTGTTTTGTTTTTCTACAGTAGATCTTATTTTCATCTTACATTCATTTCCCCCCTGTGTTCATTATCCTGAGAAAAGAGAATATTATTCACAAAAAATGCCAGATTGTAAAGAAAATAACATTAAAAATGTCAATTTACACACGAAAACAATGTGGAATCATGCCAAGTTATTTTGTTTTAAGATTTTAATTAATCACTTAAAGTTAATTCAAATTAAATTAAATTGGTACCAAACGTGTACTTTTCTGAATATTTGGTTAAATATCTCGTACAATTTAAATTCAAATTGTATGAAACTTGGGAAGGATTTTTCTTATTTTATCATGTTTAAAATTCCACAATCCATTTTTTTATCGAAATGTATACAACAGGAGATATGTAGAAAGGTTTTTTGTGTTCGGGTACCGATTTGGTCCCATTGACTCCCATTATAACATCATATTTTGGTTATACTGTTATCCTGACGTGATAATGTATTTTGCTCAAAAATACCTAATAAATCTAAGCCTCTAACTTCAAAATAGAGGGAAAACAGGTTTTAGGTCAGATGACCCCCCCAAGCCACCAGGTGCAACAGGGGTTAATTACATAGGGTTTCAATGGACACCTATTATTTCTTACCAAAATGTATGGCAACAAATAAGACAAAAATCAAAAAAATGGTCTTGGTGTGTTGGGTACACATAAAAGAGTGCTGTGAATGTAGCTGAGAATATATTGTGTGTGTGTGTGTATGTGTTTGCAAGCATGTGTGAAATTCGAATAACAAAATGAACTTTGTTCATGTTTGTTTCTTGATTAAGAGAGAGCCTCCTCTCCTATTGGATGAACGTATATCATGTTGATGTAGGTGCATGTTTAAAGTCTGTGAGAGTTGTTTGCAGCCTTATATGACTGGTCATTTCTTCAGGAAACATCATGAAGCAAAGAATGAATGTAGAGGAAGCTTGTTCTGTAGTGTTGCAGCCATGTGAAGTGAGGAGATCATTGAGGATTCTTCTGAGAGTGAGGAAGAGGAACAAGAGAAGGAGGAAAAGGAAGAGGAAGAAGAGGGAATGGGGTGTGCATTTTTTCCTGCAACTATGTCTCAAATGAGATTTTCTGAGATAGACCTGGCACTGCAGTTCGACAACCAATAGGTCATGGATAAATAAATATACACGTAATAAATAAAATAAAATAATCATGATCAAAAATGGATGCCATCAAAATAAAAGTACAATTTATAGCTTATTCTTGCAAGAAGATCAGGAATTGGTGGCCAAAGATAAGATTCAGCTGCAGTCAGACAAGCCCATAACTTTTATAGTATTGTATTTTATTTCTTTTATTGTAAAACCAATGAACACAAAAGGGATTAAGTACCTCCGACAAGTTCAGAGCCAGATCCAAGGTCATGAGGAGGAAGTGCAAGAGCATCCAGAACCAGGGCCTTCCAGAAAGAGGAAGCAATATGTTTTGTGTTCACAGCACAAAAAAATGTGTAACCAGTGATCCAAATGTGGAGGCCACATATGCAAAATACACCTCAACATGATTTGCAAGTTGTGAAACAAATAAAAATGTGAGTTTTGAGACATAATGCATATTTAGAGTTTTCCATTGAAAAAAAATGTTGTTTTTTATGACAAATGGGCATAAAAACATTTAAAGAATCTAAAAATATAACAAAATATATATGTATATGCTTAGATCTGAAGTTGTTGAAAAGATATGATGTGAAAAAGGTAAAAAAATATATATTTATGAGGGGTACCGTGCTGGTACCTGAACACAAAGCATGTGGTTTTTACAATAAATGCTCATATCTGTGTTTTTCTCATTGAAAAAAAATCTTTTTTTTTTTCATGAATAAAAGGGCATATAAAAAAAAAATGAAAAATATAATACAGAATATAAATTCTTAAGCTTGAAGCTGTTGAAAATATCTAATATGAAAAAAGGGGAAAAAAATATTCATTTTTATGACACTTTTATGTGGGGTACCGTTTTGGTACCCGGACGCAAAGAATGTCTGTATTTTCAATCAATGCTCATATCTACAAAAATAATAATGGCTCAAAATCAATGTTCTTATTAATTACTGACCTAATCAAGGCTGTATTAATTGCGCCTTATTTTTGGAAATAACATATATTTTGTGTTTTTCTCATTAAAGAAAAATCAAGGTTCCTATGACAAAAAGGGCATATCAAAAAACATATAAATGTAATAAAAATACTATATATATGCTTAGGTTTGAAGTTGTGGGGAATATCTGATGCGAAAAAAGTTTAAAAAATATATTAATATTTGTCATTTTTAAGGCACTCTTATGTGGGGGTACCGTTTTGGATACCCGAATGCAAAGATTGCATGTTTTTTTTAAAGGTGCCCTGAGGGTTAATCTGATTCAAGAGCCACAGCAGGAAACATCCAAAACCTGCAGGACAGCGTCCCTTGAGGACTGACGTTGGACACCCCTGATAGACAGCAAAGGTCCCAAGAAAAATTTCATTTTTGTCAATTTGTTTTTATTTTCTATGGGTTTAGCCAGCTTCTGTTTTTCTCTATATCTTTTTTCTTACATCGTTTTCTCTTATTGAGTCAAATTAAATGGCATCACAGGTCTTATTTACTTTGAGTTGTTCTAAAATAACTTTTAAAAGTAGTGTATGCAGAGCACGTTTTATTTGCAGCGGGGATGCAGAGTTTATCCAGATGTTATATGGCACCTCATGGTCCCCTCTTGCAGTGGCCCTGGTGCTAACATCACCATCAGCCTTCTGTTTGATGAACTGTTTAAAGAAGCTGGAATAAAGGCCCATTAAAAAACCTACACAACACATTTAGAATGTTGTTTTTTTTTACTCAAAGCTCAGTAAATGACTTTTTTTCAGCATGTTTTTAGGGATGAAATGAGAGCCGTTTATCACCAGGTTTCCTTCAGAAGTGATGGTAATACGGCTCACCTACACATGCTGCAGCTTTCTGTATTCCTAAATGAGACTCCATTGTTCAATTACACTCTGGGTTTGTTGCCCACACAAATGACGAGTCAATGAAGTGAAATGTTTCTTTCCTTATGCTACAGCGTTTCCTTGAATTTCATACTGGTGGCTGCTGTGTGTGGTTAGTCAGTTCGCAGAAGTCTTGACGTTTCAGCTCAAAACATTGAAAAAATAAACACCAGATTGTAGATTTTTTTTTGTAACTGCCTCCTCACACATGCACCCAACATGAGGAGATACAGTCACTATGAAAAATTTGGACACATACTCATTCATTTTAAATAAGCAGGTGTGTTTTCCCCCTCCTCATAAACTAGAGCCCCCAGCATATAGACAACGATGGCCGAGGGTCTCTGATTATCCATATATCAGCCTGTTGTGTTGATGTTTCAGCTGCATGTACATGAAACCATGACGACAAGCAGGTGGAAAGTAACACACACTGTCAACAGAGAAGAGCAAAAAGCAGCACATACACTGACAATTCTCAGAGAATTAACAGCTGGATCCACACATGGTTCATTCAGAGATTTTCTGAACTTAGTAGAGCTTGCCGGATCTTTGCATGTTGACCTTTGCATTTACACATGCAGACTCTCTGTTCTTGTTAGTTAACTTTGTGCTGCAGTTAGCAGCTCCACTAAAACCCATTTTCATAAAATAGTGAAGCCAGTTTGAAGCACGCTCCTGAAACCCTGCTGAGAATAAGTCCAATAGCTTTTTGAAAATGTAGAAACAGTGTGGTTGGTGTCATTAAAAGGCGGCTGTGAAAACGGGGTTACGTGTGGCTGTAATTAGCAAGTAGACGGTATATTCTCTGTTAACCAGAAATAAATCTTTGGATAAGGAAATGAAACAGAAGCACTTTGCTCTGCTACACACAGTACTGTGAAAAACTTCTCTCATTCATTAAAAAGGCGCAGCGATTCATTAAAACCTGTGCAAATATAAATGGAAATATTAAAAGTCAAAAACAGAATGGACAGTTCTTAGGAGGTTAAAAGGGAGTATTTTATTCTTCATCAGTCTGAACCCTGTTAGACAAACTTCAGGGAAAGTTCTCCAGGATCCTTGAAGGACTTTCCAAAGCTCTTTGTTCCGTTCTCTGTCCAGATGATCCCACACTGCTTCAGTAATGTTGGGGTCCGGGTTATGGAGGATCCATCCCTCCATCAGACCTGTTGCCACTGATATTAGTCCAGTTCTTGTGTCATGTGTCATACCTCAGACTTCTTTACAGACAAACTCTGTTATCTCAGGTGTTTATCATCGATTAAATTAACAATTAATTAATAAAGGCGCTTTTAAATAAAATACACTATTATTATTATTACAGTTTAGTGTTAAGTGGCTTAAAAAAACAAAAAATCTTTCCTCTGAAAATGGTCAGGTCCAAGGACTGGACTGAAAATGAGTAAAAAAAAAAAAAAAGCTTCAAATGTCAAAAGAAAATGTTGAAGGACTCTCAGAAAATCGGGGAAACTGTCGCTCAAGACCTCAAGAAAGATCAGAACAAGTGTAGTGGCTTGGAAGCGAAACAGAATAAATGAGGAGTGTTTTAAGGCTTTCGTACAGCGCTGTATAAAGACATTTTCTCAGGGTTAATGCTGTGAACTTTTACAGTCCAGCAGCTGCGATATGAACTGGAACACTGGAGGCTAAATGGATGCAAATCTCTGCATGATGGTGATAATATCAAGTAGCAACCTCTCACAGCAGAATGAAGGCCGTTTCGAGTGCAGATTTACAGACAATCCTGGCTCTTTGTCAAACAATTACCTTGGGAAAAAAAAGAAGAAGAAGAAGAAGAAGAAGAAGCAGCAGCAGACAAGAAAGCTAACTTTTTTCCCTAAAAAATATTCTTGGCACTAATCTGTCAACGCTCTGCTGACACGTCCCTTGCTGTGAATCTCCTCTGCCTTTGGTGCAGTTTACCACGGGAACAATAAAAAGCTACCACACAGCCAACCATCACATGCAAGACTCCCCCATGCAAAAACAAAATGTAATCTTTTAAACATAGAGGAAGGGGAAAAAAGAAATCACTCATCTCCAGTCACTGTTACAGGCCTTGGAGGTCTTCTTTTAATACGCAAGCTTCATTTTGTTTTAGTTGACTCATGTACAGTGATATAAGCTTGCAAATATAGAATCTTATTCTGGATCCCTGCCTGAAAAAGCCAGCTGGATCACTTTAAAGTGCGATGCTTTCCCTGGCACCCAGAGTGAAATAGGTAGGTGGGCGGCAGTGAAGCTGTTACAGGGTCTGGAACTGATATCATTGTTTGTGCCGTTCAAATTACATCATCAATGTTAGCATTTGATCAACAACAAGCACTATACTGATGTAAACCTTCATGAAAAAGCACCTTGCAATGATTTATATCAAATATTCAGCTTGTTGCAGAATGGGATCACAGTTTAGGGATTTGAGCTTGTGTTTGTATCCAGCTGCAAAGTAAACCGACCTCACACAACATTACTAATAAATCTGATAACTACGAGCTGGGTTGGCTTTTTTCCCCCAATTTAACTGTTAACCACTATCATCTGTCAAAACACAGTATTTTGTGTGAAGTGAATGCTGCTATAGATAGGAGCTGTAACCCTGCCATTCTGTAACTATGGAAACAATAATGAGGTCACTGTGCTATTTTAGCTGAGTTTACTTGGAGATCATTACTGACATTACCACACTTTCAGCTCAAGTTTGTGGAAGTTCAGTACGGTGGAGTCTCGATGGAAACTGAGGGAAACTGTGACACACCGAGTCACATTAAGCTGTGAAGCTGCCGGCTATAACCCTGAGTGATCTCACATGGAGCTCATTAGTCACTGCAAACAGTTCAATGCTATTATCAGCCATGTCAAAACCTGAAAAAAAAGTCCAAATATCCACTTATTTTATTCGCAGTAATTACATTTTGTTGGGCCTTCAATCTGTGGAGAAATTCCTCTTCTCCAATCTAAATTCTTCTCTGAATTAAATGTTTGTTTGGGGAAAGACGAGCTGTTCTGAAAAGGTCTGACCGAGGGAACATTTGCAGGCATTTTCTAATAAAAGATTTACCTTCCTGGTTAATTGAACTGCTTGTACTGTGACTAAAGTTTGAACCTGAAATAAAAACCTGCCGTCACTCTGGCAGCTTCAACATCATCTGAACAACCTCTGACACACTCTCCATCATTTTAAACAGCTGAACTTAAAGAAAACCTGACATGATCGTTTCCACTCATTTAAGTCTTAATCTCAGGCACATCTAGATTAGCTTTGCACATGTCTTAATTTAAAATAGATTGTAATTATTTCAAAGTGAGGGAGAGCTTTCTCCTTGGGGAAGCATCCTCCTGAAGATGAGATTGAATTCCTGGAGGCTCACCAAACGGGGGGACCAAAGGGCTGATGGACAACTACTCAAGAAGTTACAGTTCATAAACCATAAACCACGTTTTTAAGCATGATATTACCTTAAATCCAGCCGTATGTTCGAGCTACAATCAGATCCAGAATAAGAAGGTGAGCAGCACAACCAGTACAGCCCAGATTACACCAATAATACAAATGGATTAGATTTAAATAGCACTTTTCAAGGCACCCATACCGTTTTACATTGAGTCCATTATTCATTCATGCAACATTCACACAATGGTGGTGGTAAACTACATATGTAACCACAGTTATCCTGCGGCAGACTGATAGAAACATGCCATCCAATCCATGCCAAGCACCACCAAACATTGACCAGCGATGCTGACACTGGAGGTAAGATGGAGGACCTGCTCTACCACCCGAGCCACTGAAGCCCCAACAGCAGGACATCTGTGTTTGGTAAATCTACTCATGGAGCTTTCCAAGATCTAGAAAGGTAATGATGCTTACACATTCCCTCATGGTTTCCAGAGAATAATGGTGTATTCACACCTAATAATACAGAAGACTTAATGGGGACATGGTTCAGTTGGGGTTGCAATCAAATGGACCGAACTTTTTAAATGAAACATTTCCCTCCTAGCCAGAAGTGGCGATGCATTGAGAATTACTGAAGGAGAAGACATGACAGACAACAAAGAAGAAAAACTGTAATGTCACGTGTTGGAGTCCACTTCCTGCATTAGGGTTCACTTGAAGCGGACTGAGGCGCCGTTTGGTCCACTTCCACGGATGGTCTGGTCCATTTTAAGGAGTGTGAATGCACATCCGGACACTGGTCCGCACCAAAGAAGAAAACTCTGGTCCACTTGAAAAATCGGGGGTCTTGGTCTGCTTGCAAGGGAACTCTGGTCCGGTGTGAAAGTAAACAACCATCTAGTGGACCAAGGAGAGGAAGAGTTGCGCAACATGTATGATATCTGGCTGCTTCTCCTGCTCCTACTAGACAGATTCTGGTGAAAACCGCATTGGGTTTGAACACCAAAATAAAAATAGAAATCCCAAGACTGAACAAATTTATTGATGCTCCATCGTTTAGATGTGGTGAACGAGCCGTTCTCGGTCCTGGCCAGTCAATGAGCAAGAGTTTCTTCTTCTTTCTTCTTGGTCAGTAGGCGTTTCTGGGAATACCGCCCCCTAGCGAGCAGCTGTTATAACTGCATGATGTTGTCCAGGCAGTTTGGTCTGGCTTGAGTAAAATCCAAAGTGAAAGCAAACCAAACCAAACCATTTTTGGAATTCAGCGCCCAATCGAACGGAGTCCCTCAGACTATCCTGGTGTGAATGTGCCCTGAGACCGATGTTTTTAGGTGGACAAGAGCTCAGCATCAGAGTTCGGTTCCTCAAACGGGCCGAACTTTCCATACAAACAAACTGGGATCTTCAAATCAGAAGAGCTGCTGTGAATGCACTAGGGATGTAAATCTTACAATAACTACAATTCGATTTGATTCTGATTCCAGGGGTGATGATTCGATTCTGTATTGATTCTCAATTCAAACCAATATCAATTCACAATCACTACTCATTAAGCAACAAAGGATGCCAATTCCAGGATTAACTACATTCCTCTTTCAGCTAGAAAGAGCTCAGAGGAATTTCAAAAGAGGTTTTCAAGGTTAATTAAATGAAGGTTAATTAATTCTCAACGTGTGTGTGGGGGGGGAGGGGGGGGGTAAATACAAACTATGGCTGCCTTTGTAAGTAACTCCATGTTTCTGAGTGGCTGCAGAAGTAACAAATGGATCACGGTGTATAAACACAAAGGTCGATTAACTGCCTTTACACAAAAGCGCGTTACATACTCCACGAAAAGCGAGAACTTTGTTCTTGTTCTCGAGGCTGCAAGAACCAGAAAAAAGTTTGTTTTGGTTGGGTCATTTCATCCTCCACTAGAAGCTTTGTCCGAGACGGGGCGGGGATTACCGCAGGGGGGGGTTGTCTGTGTCTTAATGTGCAATAAGCCGGTTGACTTGGTTACTTTTTATTTCACGTGAAACTTCGTCCATGACAGTGCGTGTCTTTATTTACCATGTGTGTTGGATACATTTTTGTACTTTCTCACCACCTCGATCAGCTGTTGATTAAAACTGTTCATTCATCTTCACATCAGTGGAAATGCGGAAGTGACTACGTTCTGCTTCATGCGTTATCGACGCCCACCTCAAATGTCGGACCAATCACGCAATACTTCTCGGAGCCCCACGAGAGGAAAGTTCTGCCAGCCTGAAGCGTCGAAAACTGTCCTCAAACATGTCCGGCGAGAACAAAATGACGTAATTTTGTTGTCGTGGAGTCGAGAACAATAACAAAGTTCACTATCAACTCACACCTGCTTGTTCAGCCTTGAGAGCAGCTGCTAGCCACTACAATCCCCCAGCTAGTTTCCTCTCATAGCTTGTGCCAGCTTCTGATTTCATCCATTCCTCACAACACATACTGAATAGCTTTAAAGTCTTTCTTTACAGAGCAAAAACTTCCATTTTTTAAAAAGTCATGATGAATAATATACAAGTCCTAGCTGAGGCGCAATGCTCGGAGAATTTCACAGTTCAAACAACCCAAGACTACTGGATAAATCATGCTCTTTATTTAGAAAAAAATGAACACATGCATGTTTTAACACATGGAAAAACACAGTATGGGCCCTTTAGATTCTATATGTCTTAAATTACTCCACATTATCTTAATTTAGATACCCAAGGCAAAATCATTGCGTTAACTAAAAGGATGAAGAGTTAATTAGTCCATCTGTAAGACAGGTGCTCAAACTTCAGTAAAGGAGGAAGAATGAATAACTTATGCTAAATATATGAGCATAATTCCACAGTGCATGCATGCTAATATTCTATTTTCATCAGTCACAAGTTCATGGTAGAAAGAAAGCAAGAATCTGTCAAATTTAAAGTCAATTTGTTGCCAGAAAATGTCATCAAGATCTAAAGTAGAATGAGCTTCTTTTTCACCTGACAAGGGCATCTTGTGGGTATGCAAATTGTGACAGATGTCACTCAGATGAAGGAGCCAAAGTAATGTGCAATATAAAGGGAGGAGATATGGGTGAATGGCTGTGTCAACAAAGTGTGACCTAACCATTTGACATGGGAGACTGCTGCTTACATCGTATTTACAGGCACTTTTTGCACAATCATAGCTGGCGGAACAGAAAGTTAATTCTGGAAGGTATTGACAGAATTTTTCTAAAGGCAGCATCATCAAACGACAAATTATTTCTGTCATTTAGGTTCTCTCTGCAGAGGTCGTCTGTGGGAAAACAGTAAGGACAGGAGTTGGAGGGTAATTGGATGAACCATCTGTTTAGTGTAAACCTCAAAGGACTACATGAAATAAGCACAAACTCTATCACCTTGTTATATCGTGGCGGTATTTAATGTTTTGATATTACATGCTGGCGCCATGGAAACGATGCTAATGAGAAGTCAAACAGTGGTGGACATGCAAATTCTGTGGTTTACAGCATTTATGTGAAGAAGAGCACAGAGAGCCATGAAACTCCTCTTCTTGAAGGTAAAGTATAAATGGAAGAGCCAAGGTCTGTGGTTTTGGTTGTGTTTCTGATTGGACTTTGTTTCATCATCAAACCACTTGGTTTGGTTTAAGTACAAAAAAACTCCTTTATCATCAGAAAATGTACGAATGCAGCCAGAAAAATAACTTTCCAACTAAACCACTGCCCTCCTCTGAATGAATCTCTGACCTTTGGTGGTGTTTTCCCCATCTCTTGGCTTAGGTAACTATGTCAGTTGGGGAGAAGCTTGTTTCCATTTTTACAAGCCTCCACCTTGCAATTGTAATGTGGTGTTAAGAAGTCTTATTTCACATATTTCTGGGAGACCAGCCTGGTCTCTCTGTGTCTTCTTCCAGAGAAAACCAGTTGTTAGATCAAAGTGTTGGATAAGTCAGTCGGGAACAGAGTGAAATGACTAAATTAAGAAAAAAACTGTCAGTGTTCCTTTTCTTTCAGATAGGAAAGACTCTCCAGTTCTAACATGGGTGATGCTGTAAGTTCCACACAAAAACTCTGTAGGAGCCTCACAGATAAAATCCAGCTGCCAGTGTAAAAATAATGAACTATCAGAGCCAGTCTGGACTGAATAAGCAGCTGATATGTATTAATTCCCTCATCGCTCTATTGCTTGTATTCAATTACTTTTTCAGGATCACATACTTCCAGTCAAACAAATCAAAATGGCCGATGTGGTGCAAGGAGTATCAAACTTTAGATGTGAGTTCACTCTCTAGATACTTTAAAAAGTTGAGCTATTTAATGACATAGATCCTTAAATATCACCCAAGAAAGACTTAAACTCTAAATCTGAGAAAAATCCATTGAATTATCTGCTCCTTCACACCAGTTTCTACAAGGCCAAACAGATGAAAACATCTGGAAGTCTCTAACTCTCTTAATGTAGATGGGTGAAAGCAGTCGGGATTAATCCCTTTCATGACAAAACCTGCATTGTTCCTGCTCCTGTAAGTACATATTTTACTGTTTTTATAACACTGGTGTGTTTGGTGTAAATGAACGGCGACCACTCTTTCATGGCCTAGATTCTTCGTAGAAGCCCAGTTTACATTACTTTCATCATAAATATTGCAAGGACATCCTGGTGGATGAAAGTAAAACACCAGATCAAGATAAAATTAGCTCAGCGTATGTAATGTTGTCCCACAAAGCTTTGCTGAACCCACAACATGACTTACTGAAGTGATTTACGTAATAAATTATCACTGCACTCAGCTTCTTTTGATCCACTAGTTTAGTTTATTTTTCTACTTTATGAAGAACTCTGAATTGGCATGATTAATTTAATCTTAATTACTTTCATAATCTGAATTACACTAGGGGTCCTAAACCTGTAATTTCCCCCAAAATTTAACTTTTGACCCAAATATTATTAGTATAATTGATGATTTTTTGGGGTCAGTACAGTGTTTGACACTTGTCGACGCTCCGAGGGGGCTGCCCTCTTCAGAAACCAGACATTGTAACTTTGCATGAGCGGATCCATCTCTCATGGATCATGTGACCTGCAGTGCTTTGCTCTATAGCAGGGATCCTCAATCCTGATCCTCGAGGGCCGGTGTCCTGCAGGTTTTTGTTGTGTCCCTGCTGCAACACACCTGACTGACACTCAGACAGGCTCTGCTCAAGTCTGCTAATTTCCCACTGATTTGAGTCAGGTGTGTTTCAGCAGGGACACTTCAAAAACCTGCATGCACACTGGCCCTCGAGGAACAGGATTGAGGATCCCTGCTCTACAGCTATAAAACACAGTGAGCTGTGCTTCTTGCTACTTTTTCTTTTAAAGTTTGTCAAATCTGAACAAAGTAAGAAGGTGAACACGGTGTCTGAGGAGTCCAGAAGGAGAAAGACTGTTTAATTTTGCAATAGTGTCATGTGGCCTGTGGGAAGTTACAGGTTTAGCCCCCTAGTGGCCAAAAGTTATACAGTATCCCTTTAAATATCTTCAAGTGTGTCAAAATTGTGTATGATAAAGACATTTGAGATGTGATGTTTACAGAGATTTAAAATTGTACTTTGTGTTAATTAAGTTTAAAAGATGGGAGAATTCATGGTGAAATATGAGTTTTACTTTGAAAGTGCATGGTCATCTATGTTTTATTGTGAAAGTTCCTGGGTGAAAGAGGGACTGATTTGATTCTTTTACGATTTTTTGGTGCAGATTCAATTTGAATTGCTATTCTTTAATATTGCCGACTTCTGTGGAGTAAAAAAACAAATTTGAACCAAAGTCAGTTTCCAGTCAGTCAGAGGATAGATTTTAAAAATCTACTAATTGTTTATAAATCCCAGAATGGTTTAGGCCCAGAATAC
>JAOXYM010000022.1:22905799-22920696 GCA_028567055.1 Leptatherina wallacei | reverse complement strand
ATATCTATAGATATATATATATATATATATATATCTATATAGATATATATCTATATAGATAGATATATAGATATATATATATCTATCTATATAGATATATATATCTATCTATATAGATAGATATATAGATATATCTATATATCTAACTATATCTATATCTATATTTAATCAGTTTGGGAAACAGGATATTCTACCCCTATGAGACCGAATGAAACTCCATTCGGGTTCGGCCTGTTTATTCTGATTGAGGTAATTATATGGAGAATTTTTATTCACTCTGGGCTTCTAAATCAATTCTATTCAGAGTATTAGACTCCATGTAAACCCAGCTATAGTTTACCTTCACTTTCCATCCAGAAGTCTGGGAGAGTATTCCAGCATCTGGGGTCTTTATTAGAAAAGAAAGTGGGTCAGAGAGAGACAGGGGGTGACAGACAACGTAACCCAGCCAGGGATTGAAACCTGGGCTTTATGCTTGGAGGAACTTGAACCGAGCCCCTCCCTGAATGCCAGGGAAGTGTTGGGATTTTGTATGACACATGCATCACGTTTCAACGATGCTGTGACCGTAACATCACAAATTTCTGGAGGAACTGAATTTCATTCTCCTTCACATTATCAGAGTTGTCCTGTGAGGAGATAATGTTCACACGTACTGTACTATAAGCTGATAGAGGTTTAGAACTACAGCTGCATCGATCCAAATAGAAAACAAGCCTGAAAACGTTTTCATTTCTACTATGTACCATCTTCATTTATTCTTCACCAGTGACATGCATACAAATATTCACGCATCTTAACCCTCTAAAACTTAGCAACATAACTGAATGAAACAGGTCATATCTGTTTAAGAGAGCCAAAACCTGCAACCGCTTTCTCCTGCTGTATAGCAGACATGTGTATCTTCAATCCTGACACAATTTTTGGATTCTATTTAAAGTTTATGAGGAAATCAAGGTTGAAAGAAACCGTTCTGAGCGGATGAAAAAGTGCTCAGAGAGCGGATGAGAGAAAGCATGCATCATGTTGAAATGCTGTTCGCTGCTGATGAAGTACCTTTTCAGCTATTTCTGATTGTGGAGAGAAATATTTGCCTCCTGAGGATGATGATTGGTCGTCTTGTGACAGTGATGCTCCTGTCAGTAATTGTATAAAAAGAATAATGTACCATTTGACAGAGCGGCCTGTGTGAGCAGCTGGAAACACTGAAGCAACCAAGGTGGAATCCAGTATAAAATCCTTGTATTTATTTCAACATAAACTGGAACAAGTGTGATGGGGGCCAAAGTGCGTTGGGGCCAAAGTGCATGGGTTTATTGGAGTGTTTTGCATGCCAATGTTTTACCTTGTTGTTTTGGACATGCTGTGCTTTATTTATTGACTCCCCTGGTGGCCCAAACAAACCCTCAACTAACCAGCCCAACAAGAAACAGGTGTGAGACCCCTGCAGGATTTAAGTGGAGCAGTGAGTGGCAGAGTATGCATCATGAGTGGGCAGATGTACTGCTACAATTTTTTTTAAAAGGTACAGTGGGTTTTTATAAGCAAAAATCAAGTGTATCTTTCATAAACACGTCTTAAATTATAAGACACCCGTGATACAAGTGAGAACTGAGCACGATTGATCTGACATTAATAATATTTCAAACTTTGCGCTCCGACGTGAGCTTCATCAGACGTTCAGCTGGTCTGATCACTGACATCATTTCTAATCAGATGTCGCTTCCCGAATGAGATCATGATAGAGTTTAACCGTGATATGGAGTCTATGTTACAACTTTATATTGACTACTGTTCCAATGAATGTCCAAGTGGTTTTATTCACCTGCATGAGACAGGAGAGAGGTTGGACATTGCCTGTCCATCACTGAGCTGCATTACATCCTCTAGGCTGGATAAACACATTTATCTCTCTGGAACTAATGCCAGATGAAAGCAGTGCTGCTGTGATGCTGGGAATAATGGTGGAATGATGGTGGGAATAAGTGGAAACGATGTCAAATCAAGTCTCCTTCATTCCTACAAAACATTTAAAACCAACGTGATAACCAAAGAGCTTCAGGAACATTGAGGACGTTCTCTTGATTCTGTCCTCCAGCTGCAGGACAGCTGCACACCTATCATCTGTGCTGCCTGCTTCAATAAACAGAAAAGAAAAAAAACTAGATTTTCTTTTTCAATGCTTTGAAACAAGGTGATATAACAATTTCTCTCTTTCTAAAAAACTGACAAAGATCTCGGCTTGATTCTGGATCATTTTCTGCTCGCATTTCTCTCTGCAGCGTTTATTTATGCTGTTTAACTTTTTTAAACACTGTTATAGAGGATGTTTAAATAATATTCATCTCCTGCACTTAAACTTCGAATTTGGCTTCAAACTCGAACTTCTTTATGCTTATTTCTTTTTCTCCTCTGCTCCGAGGTCAAACGCAAGTGAATTCCACGTGACTTCTAAAGGGACGCGTTGTCTCTACATCTGGTTAAATGAGGGCGTTTCTGAATGCAAACGACCATGCAGGGGCACGAGGCTGGCAATTTAGAACATGTGGGATTCATCAACAGCTGATTACTTACAGTACGTACGACTGGCCTCCATATGGTGTATAAATCAGGATTTTTTTTGTACTTACACACATTCTAAATTTTATTCGTAGGATTGAATTTAGGAACGTTTCTACGAACGGTTGATACATGAGGGCCCAAGGCTCTAAACTCCCAGGTAGCGTTGTCTCTTTTTCACTCAGTTTTTATTTTTTCATTCCTTGGCCATGACACACAAGGGGACAGTCACCATCGTGGGGCAGCTCTGCCTCAAAAATGAACAAACTGGCAGCTTTCATCTCCTCTAATACCGATTGGGCTGAACTACGTCATCAAACAAAGGCGTTTACCTATGTTCATTTTAAAATCTTAGAACTTGGAAACTAAATATATATACAACTAATATACTCATGAAGAAGAGCATAAACCTAAAACCATTTTCCAACAACTAAAACTCAAAAACAACTCATCGAACCCACACACCTATCTCATGGCCTCTCCCGGAACCATAGTTCGTAGTGAAAGTTATATAATCAAATACGGCTGCCAACATGTGATGCCAAGGGATAGGTACCGTAACCTGGTATCAAAATGGCCCCGGGGCCGAGTCTGACGGTCCACACGGACTGATAAGTTTCAGCCTTATCTTAACGGTATGTTAAGGTCGTATTCATCTTTCAGACATAAACTCAAGCCAAACATTGTATTGCCAACCCCCTCCTCCTTAACAAGCACACATGCCGCGGGGAGTCAACGCCATTGACCGTTTTTCAAATCTGAAGGCCGTCCGTCATTTTGACAGGTTTCAATTCAAAGCCCAGATCACTTGGTAGCGAGTGAGCATATCCATACCTTTTTTTTCTAAACACTAAAAACAAAAGGGGAAAAAACTACAAAATAAATAACTTTAAAAAGAAAATAGTTTCAATAAGTTAAGATTGAAAGACTATGTTGAAGTGAGAAGACTTAGATTTAATTCTAGAAAATCCGTCAGAGTGAGACCTCTGTCCAGGTGTCTATGAAATCGTTGACGCCCTCCTGCAGCTCAGGTTGTAGCAGAGATGGTGGAGAACGTTACAGAACGGACCATTTCACTTAGCTTTTAGCGGGAGGGAAGCCCGTAACATCCGCTCCTTCTGCACCATCTGTTCAGCGCACTCGATAAAGTACCGGAGTATCATTAAGAGTAGTAGTATCGATAAATCCGGAACGATACCCATCCCTAGAGATGCCACAATAAGAAAATTCGACACCCATCAAGAACTCTGGTTCATATTCAACATTTTTCTCTTTTACAGTAATAATCTCTATCCACGACCAAGCTGCAGCTTTTTGAATTCTTGATATCAAATAGAACATTTTCTTTAATTAAAAATCATTTAATAAATCTTCCGTTATCGTGGCTCCAGAAGTATTCAAGTAGACCTTGTTGTTGCAGGGGTCTAAAAAGTATATACACAGGTTCAAAGGTTAATTTGGGGATATAAATACAGATTATGACTATATTTATTTGAAAACTGTCATTTTTGTTTGGCTAATTGTCACGAAGAGCTTTTTCAGAAGATTAAATTAAGAGAGAGGCAGCTCTTTAGGACAGTTCATCTGGAAAAGCTTTAAAAACGTAACTAAATGTTTGTGGCTGCCACTAAGACTCCACTAAGACATCCTCATGAAAGGATTTCTCTTCCGATATTATTTACAAGGTCAAAATGGAGACGTGGAACTTTGCATGGTTGGAGTCTGTTCATCTTAAAACTATAAACTTAGAAAAACTAAGAGTGTAACGCAAAGCGTGACTTCTTCCATTTGCTGTGCTCGCCTGAACTTTGGCTGCACACTTCAGCGTGTAAAATCACTTTCTTTCTCCTGCTGTCGCTGTATTTGCTTGGCAGGTTCTTGACACCTCTGCTTTGGTGATTTTCGTGTCCTCCAGCCCGAGGGAGGTGCGTGCTTCGGTGTTACCGACAAGGACGCGGCGTGGAAGCTGAAAGCTGAAGGTTGTCTGCTTAACTGACAAAAAAGTTAAGATCGGTTGAGTTTCTCCTCCTCTTCCTCCTCCTCCTCCTCTTCGGCCTGCATCTATAATGGCCGTGTGGCTTGCAGCCAGCGACACGCTGCAGCCTTCTACAGCTGCATTATTGTGCGGGCTAAATCCATATCTCAGGACCTCAGGCCTAATCAAACAGGCTAAATGCAGGGAAGGAGCCAGTCCCTGTTTAATTACTAATGAGAGTAATGACAATAACAATCACATTGCTCCACATTTGACGTAATAGGGCCAGACATGAGAAGCATACCGAGGGAGATCTGCCTCCAAGCAAGGCAGCAATTAGGGCGGAAGCTGAGGAGGCAGCTTGTGGCAAAGACTTGAGATGAGCAGAAAACACTGTCTCATACTCGTCTTCCGTCTAACACCTTGTCCTCCTTTCAGGCATCAGTATCATCAGCTGCTGCCATACGCTGACAGCGCTGGGCTTCATTATATCTGTCCTGCCCATCGCTGGTGCGAGCCCCGTGTTGTTCAACCGGCTTTCAGCCGCACGTCACTGGCGGCTGCCATGTTTAATGACCCTCCTCCTCCTCCTCCTGTATCCAGCGCTCAGTAGGCGCAGCGTGAGACGTGGGGAAACACTAAATTTCTGTAATGGCTTGAAATGGAGTAAATATCACTCGCCCCCCTGCATTTGTTACTCATTCAGCCCCGTTATCACTTGCTGCCTAATTTCCTGGTGCACTGACAAAGGCAGAGGGCGTTTCCATGGAGAGGGAACCCTTGCGGTTTTCGTGCTTCTCTCAACTTGGCACTCTGTTCATTTCACAGCAATTATCCTGAGTCATTCCACACATTCTGCCACAGAAACTCAAGGGAAGGACCTTTCAGCTAATTGCTTTCAAATGGAAATAAAAAAATAATCACACGGCTACTTTGTCAAAATGACTCCTGTTATGCAGCATTTGGTATGGGAAATTGATGTGGGATTCCTTTTAATGTCCCATTTACAATGCCTGCCGCTCTGTTTCCAAATGAAAACCTTATTTTAAATGCATTTTTGGGATGAAGTCCTCACACTGCATGCACTGCCATGTTTCAGTTTTTTTTATATACCAACATGTTTGTGGGGACAACTTTCTTTATTACCCTTCAGGTCTATTTTTGCTGCAGGTGGTGTGTGTCTGTAGTGTGAAATCCACTGGTGAATGGATATAAATGCTGCAATTTATTACGGAATTAATATTTAATGGTCTGTTTCAGTTTGACTCTGTCTTTTCACACATACACACTCATTTTTCATTTTGGTTATGTGACTTTTACTCTGTTTAGTAAGTAAAGTAAAAAAAAAGAAAGAAAGAAAGAAAGATTACAGCCTGCTGCTGACAGTAATTAAAATTAGTCAAGTCCAGGCACAAACTCAGTCATGAATGAACTGTCAACTTGTGCTCAATATGCTTGTAAAATACAAATTATGTGAGCCATCAGAATTTCTAAAAGAAAAAAAAATGTGGAAATGCAGCCGCTGACGGGCAGATTGTTTAATGATGCCCTGGGGTCTGAAACACTTCCAGCAGGCTGCAGTACAGCCTCACCAGAGATTAGATATCCAGGGTTAAGCTGTGTGTGTGTGTGTGTGTGTGTGTGTGTGTGTGTGTGTGTGTGTGTGTGTGTGTGTGTGTGTGTGTGTGTGTGTAGGCCTTCTCTGCAGACTAATAAAGTTCAGGTGGAAAACATATGAGGCAATTGGTGAAGAACTGTGTGAAAATAAAAAATTCTTGCATTTCATTTCCTTAGAATAAGACGTTTGTATAAAACATGCTATGGCTCGGGACATTTTGGCTCTTGAAGTGTCAGGTGGTGCATCCAGATAGTTGTAGTTTGTGGCAGTAGGTGTTTCTACTGGTCCTTTAACAACTTCCTAATGTATACAAAACAAGAAAAAAAAAAAGAAGCTTGCTTCGTCACAGTAGCGTAACCCTCATATCTGACAACTAGACAAGTGTAAATGGGGATACCATCTACCTGGAAGAGCTGCTGAAGTCAGCCAAATGTATCCTGGCGTGTGTTAATGCAGGTCGTGACCTCGCAGATGACCAACATTAGCATCAAAATGCTGCAAGCTGGACAACAAACAGGGCAACGTCAGTGCAAGTCATCCACATGAATGTTAATCATCCTGCAGACCGCTCACACGCTCCTCGTATGTCAGCGGCAGGTTCAGGTTACTGTGTTTTGTTATTGTAGGTACATTTTTGTTTTCCAGTACTTCCATTCAGAAGCAGCAGAATCATTTATGTGACCCTCCAACCCCCCCAGATACCAATCTGTTGAGATCTGTGGAATGCAAGTCCAACCCACAACCCAAAAGACTCAAACAATCCAGTTTTTTGTCCATGTCCTACCTGAGCTCATCTGGTAGTGAGGAGGATCTACACAGTATTAGATGGGTTTTTAAGCATTTAAGCTAGAAACCTGGATTCTTGCAATCAATGCTTGTTAATATGTTTATTATTCTTTTAATCTAATAGCCGTGTCTTTGTCTACACAATTTAGTGGACATGACTTCATTTTAATCTAGTTTTTATTAACACTCATCTTAAATCAGTCTGATGGTCTTTGGAGAACAAAATGTTGAATAAATGGATGTACAGAAGTCAAATCAATACAAATAAGATGTGAAAATGGTCATGATGAGGGGGGATTGGTGCACAGAGACCTTTCTTTAAAGACAACATGTTAGAAACAACTCATGGTACACACCTTTGTAGTTTTAGTAGAGTAAATTGATGAGAATCCTTTACGTACGTACATCAATAGTTTAGTTTCAAACGGCACTGATATACTGTCATTGATGTTAGTATGGTTGTTAGCCAAAACATCCACCAGAGGGCAGGGCGGAGTTCAGAGTTCACCTTCAAGTTTCAACGTCAGTTTCAGACGATTCTGAAATCATGCAACACATCAGGTTTCCAGCGTGTCATGTTTTTACAACATACTCAGACCTATTGACTTAATTGAAGTTGTACAAACTCAAACTGTTCCAGTTATTTTGAGGCAATGAGTTTGCATATTTTTTCAGAGTAAAGCCAACTTGTTTGATTTTATAATGTAAAGGAAATCAATGCAGCCATTTTATCATGCTACTATTTATTCTATCCCCAACTATAATATCTAATTATCATAGCATGTCATAGTAAGAAGTAAAATATCAAAATAGGATGCCAGTGGATACATGATGTAGAAAACATTTTAATAAGAGCTTAGATACTGCTTGTAATAAGAGAAATTGATAAAAGAAAACATTACAGGTAGTTTGTAGCTATGGTATTGTTTGGATAGTCGATGCTTTGGAGTCTCCTTATAGTGCAGAGTCAGACCTGAAGGTGTGGGTGTGTTAACCTGCAGGAAGTGTCTGCAGTTCTGTGTAACGTGTCCCTCTGCAATGACGGGGAATAATATCTTTACTGCAGAAATGAACCGGGGAGAAAATCTGCCAAACAGCCCAACATTATGGCTGTCACAGTTACAGATGATGAGCAGTCACAGATGATGAGCTCAAAAAAGACAGGCTGAAAAATGCTAACTGTCAGAGAAAATGAGTCTCACTGCTTCAAGAAGCTGTCAGGAGAGAGTGTGGGTTTATGACTGATAAACACAATACACAAACGATGCCTTCTAAGCATTACCGTATTTCATGTTTCACTTAGACAAGAAAAAAGGTTTGAATGATGAGGACTCTCTTATCCTTGGATTAATGATATCTCGGGGAAACTTTCCTAAAAGTATGACTGTACAGTGCATAAGGGAACTTTTCAGACCGTTCAAAGTTTCCTGGTTTTGTTCCGTTTCAGACTCGTCTTACGTTGGATTTCTTTCATTTTTCCTCTGCACAAAATCTTAAGCATGTCAAACCAGAACGGGTAATTGGTGTGTTTTGTTAATTTGAGTGTAAAAAAAGTAAAATATCCAATTTATACAAGCACTGATCTCTTATGTTGTGACTCCAGAAACTGAGTTTTGCTTCTATCAGCGATCCTTGACGTATTTCCACAACTTCACTGCAGCTCAGCTGCATCTAATTGAATTTATTTGACATTATTAAGGCGGCACATAAGGTCTAGAAGTTAATAACGTGTGTCAGTGTGAAAACAGAGCCATGACGTGAAGAAGATTGTCCACAGAGCTGCAAGACAGCAAACAGAAATTCTAGATTCATGGTAGAGCTGTCAGACAGGACCCAGTTGTAACTGGAAGTCCTAATTCAATCAGGTGGGAGTTTACCCAAAGGTATGAGCCCTAAAGCTGGATTCATACTCGTGTGGTGTCTGGCTACGGTCAGTTACGGCGTCACCACTGTACGCTCTGCATAGGTCCGCAGAGGATTGATCCTCACCCCTTCCAAACCTGATGTGCACCCCTGCTATGCAGCACGCTTACATGGAAGTATTCCCTTGCGATTGGTCCGTTTGTGATTACGTGTCTAAAGCTATTTTTGTTCATTTGAATTATGATCTAAATATTTCTGGAACTACTCCAGCTCATGACCTTATGTTAGGGTTAGAAAGACTATATACACAGTTAGTGAGTCACAGATATATTTCAACCCAAAGCATGTTTTTATGACCATCTAAATCTAAATCTAACCAGGTAAGTCAGTTCTAATCTTAAACCCAGGCTATTTGAAACACGTCATACATTCAATCTCTATAAGTAGAGAACAACAAGGCTTTAGTTCATAGACTTCAGCCTGGGTTGTTAGAAGAATATTTTCTATATTTAAAGCAGCACTACATACGTTCACAACCTTAAAAATCATTTGTAATGCACATTTCTGCAGCTATCATTGTCCTGTAGCATCGGGACACGCCAGCAACTGGATATCAACACACTGGCCATTTTGAACATGCAACATTACCGAAGCAAAGAATTAAAACAGGACATTATCAGAGGAAGTGAGAAAAAGAGAGAGAGAGAGAAAATGACAAAGCAAGAGATGAGACAAGAGTCAACATTAGACTGACTTTTATTGGTTGGAGAGATCTCAGAGAAGAGACAGGATGCAAGATGGATCCTGAATTAACCGTTGTTAGAGGGCACCAAAGCGAGAAACCAAAATCGCTTCGGAAAACCGAAACTCGACATTCAATCCAGTTGTTTTTTCTTAACAATATAGGCCACAAAAATTTAGATTATAATTCCCAGCATCAAACAATTTTTCTATTGAGCTGCACATCTCTTCAAAAATCATTATTGAGAGATTAAATCTGTCCAAATAGCTCTGTTCAGGTCATCCCTGATTCTCCTGTTATGCAGAAACTTCTCTGCTAAAACCTACAGATTAGCCACGTTATGCTGTTAAAAAGCCATAATTTCTAATTATAGGGCAAAATATACATGGATGAGACTTAGTTATTAGCATTAGCAGTGTGTCTTTTTTAAGAAGAAATGAGCCCTTCTTTCTTACATAGAGCCATACAAGTGCAGCGTAACGTTGGGTAAGCATGAAGGTAAAGATTAAAAAGGCAGGCAGAGTGCTGCTGGTGTGTTGACGTATGGTGGGAGGTAAGAAGAGGCAGCTGCTGTTCTCCATGAGAGGAAGGCCACTCTGAGACAATGAGTGGAAAGGTGGCCTTTTAGAAGATCTCTGAGTCAGAACGAGTGGGGAGGCATTGGGATATTATTAGGGAGGTGTGCTTGTTGCCCTCCTGCTAGAGCTGGAATAAATGGCTGTGCTGCTTCAGCGGATACACCTGCCCCGCGTTGTTTTACATGTGAGGAGCAGGAGTTACACCTGTAATTACCCACAGATTACAGACCTGGTTGTTGTGAGAGACACTAATGTAATTGCTGGTTTGAAAGGTGCAGAATATGGACACTCTGCAGGTAATTGTATCATCACCATGTCTTCAGGTGCATTTTAGTTACCAGAAAGAGTGAAAATCAATGGCAGAACAGGCCCGAGAAGAAAAGAAGCCCAGCTGGAGGCCTGCTTTCTTATTCTCATCAATTCCTCGGCTGACTGAGGCTCGACAAACTCCCTATTATCTCATGTGAAACAGCCACACTGTATTTAATCTCTAGCTTAAATGCTCTTAAATAAATGATTGAATGTATGGCGCAAGAATGGAAATGTCACTGATGAGCACTTTTTTTTATTTTTTTGAAGCTTTGTGTAAAACATAAAGCCAGAAAGGAAAATGTTAATGAATTGTCTGAGGAGTAGAAGATCAGAGCAGCCAAACGAATTTCATATCACACCTAAAGACCTGGCATTTAATTAAAGTGGCCTGAAAAATGGCTGCTTGCTTGGCTGACAACAGTTTCTCTTGAAGCAAATTAAAGAAATCAATTACTGCCGTGTGAAAGTGTAATGCCAGCACACTGAAGCCCCTCAGCGACACAATGAGACACCAGGCCAAGGGGAAAGGAGCGAGGAAGAGCGAGGAAGAGGAGGAGGGCGCCTCCGGTGTGCCACATCTGACTGGCTCGGCTGCAGAGTTTATCACGTCAACCTGTTACAGGCAACAGAGCCTGAAAGGGCCCACGCGCTGGAATAAAGCCGCAAATCAGCCCGGCTGCCTCCACAAGCCCGAGCCTCCTCCACGCTGCTCCAGCTCTTACTCATCTTGTCTCACACACATATGGTGCGCTCGCTGGGGTTCAGGGTAATAACGGCCATAAAACACACAACCTATACCGCCTCATAAATACCGTCCACTACAAATATGGGAAACATTCCATCGTGGGTTCGGATGTCTGTGACACCACAACGGTACGACTTTCTATTTGTATTTATTCGTGATGCTGTAAACCTGCGGGTCAGAAGGAGGCAGAGTTTGGAGACAAAAGCCAAAAATGTCATGGTCTGTGGGATTTAGGTTCAGGTTAGTTTAGTGCTCGTCCTTCAGTGTAAAATCCTTTCTTCTTTTCCAGATTATTTGTGTCATCTATTCTTCTTTCCAGTCCCGTGTCTTAGTCTGGGTTTTGGTTTTTGCCACTGAACCCATTTGCACGACCATCAAAAGCTGTTAACTGGGAAAATCAGATAATAGTAATAATCTGCTCTGATGTGTCATGCACTTCTGAAATGCCATATTCCGTAAAAACCTGGTTTCCGCCGCTGCACGCCATCATGTTTTTCCTTTGTGTTCCGCTCACATTCCGCCTTCCACCAAAAAACGTTGAACAGATGGAATCGATACAGTTTTTTGCACATGTGCAGATGTAAAATATCTAAATAAATCAGATATATGGGTCTACATGCAGGAGGACAAAGTACTGGCTTCTCATAATAAGAGATTATGTTGTTTACAAGATCACTTGAATAATCAAGTACCTCCAGAAATCAGATAATGATCAGATTTTTGGTGTGCATGTATAATATCAATGAGAATTGTCATCATTCATTTTTCTCTCTCTTTTTCTTTCTCTGAAGGTACGCTGGCTTTTAGTTATGATGCTTTTTGACCCCTGTTCCCCGTCCTCTCCATCCCCAACCCGTCAAGGCACATGGCCGTCTTTCCTGGTTCTGGATATGATGGAGGTTTTCCTCTCCACCGTCTCCTCGTGCAGCTCAGGATGGAATCAAAGAGATGATGTAATATAATCCGTTGGTTTCCTTAGCTAGGTCATTATTCCTACGAACTGGTTTATATGAAAACAGTTGTTATAAACTGGACTATTGTGGATCTTATAATGGATTTGTTTTAATTGCATTATAATTGGCACAATTATGACTACAATTGGACTATTTTTAATGTATTCTTTACTCATATTTCTGGATTTGCTAGTGTCATTGCTTTGATGTAGATGTTTTATCTTTTCGAAAGCACGTTCTATATAAATAAAGTATTATTATCAATATAATCATCATTATTATCATTATTACATCAAATTCAATTGTAACTGTACCTTTAAATGACTTTTTTGTGAATTGAAGCTGTACAAATAAAGCTGAACTGAACTTAACTGAATTTGTAATATCCTGCCTATGTTATGCATTTTATTAATAAATCCTTGTTCCTGTGTCCGCCAGCATCCTGCCTCATACTCCCGTATTTGTGTCTTTTCTCCTCGCCTCAGTTCGTCCACGGATTTTGACAAAAATTTCCTACATATTGAAGAAAATATCAAAATTAAAAGCTTAAACCTCTCAAATTACTGGTTCGATACTGAATAAACACCATGATAATTATTAATAATTATTATTATGGACATAAAGATCACTGCAGCCTCTTGGGGGCGCCAACACTGCTTTAGACCGGCACAGAATGGCAGTTTTCCCCTCCATCGTTCTTTATCCCCTAACAAGTCTGTCTCCTCCCGTCTAAAGAGGACAAACATTTAAAACAGGCTCAGTATATGTAGGTTTAAATGCAGTTTCACTCTAAGGGGTTTAAGTATTTGAACCCAGCTGTGGGTAAATTTACACATGGATGGTGCTTGAAATGAGACATAAAAACCTTTTTTCACAAATAGACATGATTTCTTGAGGTCTTCTCGACCTTGTCCTCAACCATCGGTTTTAGAGAGCAAGATGGCAGAATTACAGACACCAAAGACTCATGAAACCTTACCTTTCCCTCATCCGTTTGGCCGCCGTGGATAATGTTCCCTCTTTCAGACACAATGTCGTTGCATACACCAGCAGGTTTGGCCAACCAATGATGGAGTACTGCTCTGTAAAATAAGGCAAACATTGTTGTTCAACGTCTGAACAAGGTGCAAATCTCACCAACAAACAGCTCATTAACGTTTGGTAGTGGCAGTCACGTCAGATACCCAAATGCACGCCCTCCAGCACAGAAAAAGAGATGTTTATTCATTAATTTAATTATAATATTTGAAGCCAGCGGTGTGTTTTTTTTTAAAAGTGGAAACACGTCAGCCTCACGCCATCTTTGGGGGAACCAAGAATGTACATTTTATGAAAATCGTTTTCCATGAGGTTTTTATGATGTTTTTTTTGTTTAAGTAGGAGCACCTGCCACTCAAAAGGTCTCGCCTCTGCATGGCCCTGCGCATTATAAGGAAACCTGCTCATCAAAACAGCACTCTGAAGAGCTGCAGGGCAAAAACTACACGTTATGTTTATGTAAAGGACTCTGCAGCTGAAAAGAAATCTACTTAAAAGAAAAACTGTTGACCTTAAAAGAAGTCTGAGTGGTCTGAATGTCTGGTTTTGTGTCAGTATTTAAAGTATTCAAATGTATTCACTAACAGAACTAATGTCAATCTCACCAATGATGAGGCAATAAAAAGGGGCCAGCTCCAAGATAAAAAGCATTTTAGTTTATGACCATCAGCCATCTTTAATCTGATTTTTGCACAGACTAATGCGGCTTTTAATACTGCAGGTCACACAACCTCTGCAGGCAGCACATAAAGAAAGAACATGTCCGACTGATACACTCTTCACAGGTTCAAGAGAAAATAATTAGAAGCTACAGCAGTGGTCGGTTAAAGGAAGAGCCGCTACATTACGGGAATATTTGTTGTCACTTCCCTCCTGTTCAATTTTAATAATGTATGTTATGTGTGCTGTGCTGGGCAATTCAGGTGGAAACGACTCTCTCTATATGTTAATCTCACTGTTATCAAATCAATGTCAACGCATATTACAGGAGCGGTATTCATGTATAGGCTTTGTTCAACTATACAGACAGATGCTCAAGGTCAGTGGGAGTTTGACGAAGCGCTGACACGGACATTAACGCTCCCCGCAGCAACCAACAATGACACTGGATTTGAATGACAAGGACTACATTTATTTAAAAACAGCAGCTTTGACTGTATGTTCGCCTCGCGGTGAACCTGAGGCCCTTAGCCCTCTGCTGTCATCATATGTTTACCATATGTGGATATGTGCAGTGCTGAGCCAGTAACATAAAACAGCTACATAACACACACACACACACTCCTCGGCCGTCTTCAAGCATCAGTGTGGCTGTCTGACAGGTGTGAAAGAGTCCTCGTGGTTGCAGTATGACCACTACTCTGCTGCAGTCCTCCTTCACATCCAGACCCTCTGCTTCTATCTGCTCTGTCTCCTTGATAAGACGGTTCAATGAGGAGGCCTAAAGCAAGGATGTGTCACCAGACAACAGATCAAAAAGCAAGGTATGTGGACATGGGAGGCACCAAGACCTGATGACTCCTTTCAATTTAACTTATAAAATGATCATCAGCAACAGCTCTGGCTAATTTTTCCTTTTCAGGGGATTTTTTTGATTGTTTTTAATCTTTCAAGCTGCTTCACACAGACAGACAGACAGACAGACAGACAGGCTGATAGATAGATAGATAGATAGATAGATAGATAGATAGATAGATAGATAGATAGATAGATAGATAGATAGATAGA
>JAOXYM010000022.1:22882917-22894611 GCA_028567055.1 Leptatherina wallacei | reverse complement strand
CCTTTATGAGCACAGTGGAGCATCTTCTGATGGCTACTTCCAGCAGGATGATGCACCATGTCACAAAGCTCAGATCACTGAGGTCACTGTACTCCAACGGCCTCCACAGTCACCACATCTCAATCCAATATTTCACCTTTGGGATGCTCTCAAACTCTGGAACTCACTTCCCCTCCCCGACCTCCGTAATATTGACGCCCTTGCTCTCTTTAAATCTAATCACAAAACTCATCTGTTCAAACTTGCCTCCAACATTTAACCCTGTATTAATTCCTCTGTTTGACTGCTGAGGCTACACTGGTTTTCTAAAAACAGTTTTACTCTATTCGTTTGTATTTTGACTGCTTTATTTTATTTTCCTTTGCAATTATTTACTTAGATTCATTGATATTTGAAGTGACCTCGGGCTTCCTGAAAGGCACTGTGAATAAAATGTATTATTATTATTATCTAATGATAATAATAATAATTATGTGATGGAACGGGAGATTCTCATTATGAATATGCAGCAACTGTGTGATGTTATCATGTCAATCAGGAGCAAAACTCCTAAGGGATGTTTCCAGCACCTTGTTGGATCTATGACACCAAGAACTAAAGCTGGATTTCGAATGTGGATATCTTCAAATCAGTCAGTTGAAATAGAAGAAGTGAACATGATGAGGAGCAGGTTTGACAACATCAGTCTTTTATCTGCCTTGAAATATAAAAGCATTAACCTGACTGCTGCGACGCTGCCAGCTAACACGTCAGCAGCTAAATGAACTGTTACATAATGACCATAATTCAGAAAAAAACATTGTTATAGCAGCAAAGACCTGCATGCATATAGCTGGATGTAAAAACATCTTGACATGAGTTTTACACGGTTTAGATTTCACTTTCAAGCCGTCACATTTTTGCTGCCAGACCTGGTAAAAAAACCACAATGTGGTTTTCTCCAGCATGACAGCAATTAACTCCATCGAACAAGCTGTTGAAGCGTTGCCATGCATTGTTGTATTTGTAGCAGTTATTTAGAGGGAAGTACATGTGTGAGTACAGAATACCTCCAGCGGAGTTTTCCTGCGGTTTGGACTTTTACACTTGGGCTTACTTGCACATAACCTGATAATAAGCCATTCATGCATTCAAAGTTTGTTTGCACACAATTCAAAACACATCGATCTTGGCACGCCGGCATGAACTTGATGGTCTACTTCCAATCACAGCAGGGAGCCGAGCAGCCAGAGATTCAAACTCCAAAGTGAGCAGAATACAGATGCAGCCGAGGATTTATTTTCCACCTACAAAGGGGGTGGTTATGTTTATGGATTTTACAGCTGGATCGCATTCGTCTTTCATCAGCAATTCTGATTTAAGAGTCAACATTTGGTGTGTGTTCTGGAAGTTTTCACTCGTTTTGTGAGAAGAGTTAGGTAATAGTTTTTAACCTGACAACACTCACATGAATCTGCACTTAAAAATATGATTTATTTATCTCGACTTCAGAGAGGCGAAACACTGGGAAACTGTTTTTAAAGCATCTTTTTTTAACATTTCTGCTGACACTGAGATCCTTTGTGTAAAAATTAGAATAAATCTCAGCACTCAGGAAGCATTAAAGTTGAAAAATAAACAATTTTGTTTCCCCAGGAGCAACAGAGGATTCGTTTCTGAGCTGCTTTGGACACCTTAAGTATTAAAATTTGGATTTTTATGTCATCAAATTTCCCAAAAGATGAGAAAAATGATTTTATATTGTCCTAAAACAAGAAAACACTTAATCATTATAGATTGTGTGACTAATCTATGTAATTTTCTTTTCTTTTGAGGGGGATGATGGAAATGTGTTCTTTAAATTTTTTAGCAAAAAGTTTGGGGATGATTGGAGAACTTGCTGGTGTTTTTGTGCAGAGTTCATACGGTGCAGAATATAACTTTCTCTTGTGTAAGCCATTTTCAGGTTCCATTTCTGGATGCAGCAGTTGTCTGTGTTGAGTAAAAAAAGGTTTGCCAAGTCCCTCTGAGTCCATGTGGCATGACGGTTTCTCCTGCAGTGCTGCCTGAGGGCTCAAAGGTCATCCAACAGTGGCTTCTGTCCTTGATCTTTCCACACTGAGATTTATTCAGTCTCTCCTGAATCTTTTCACAAAATTCTTTACAATCTGTCACTCAGAAACTTTTTTCTAAAGTGACAGATGATTCTATAACTGAGTTTGCTCCAAAGTGGTGAGCTACAGCCCATCCTTGCTTAGAAAGACTGAACTTCTGTTGAATGCTCCTTTTATACCCAATCCTGACACCCTCACCTGTCAACAACTAATCTGATAAGTCTGTCACTCTATTTTGAGTAAACTTTTAGATTTTCTTTGCCTTTACCTGATGCTTTTGTTGTTTTTTCTGAGTGTGTTGCTGCATCATGTTTTTAATTTGTTATCGTATAAAGACAGAGAAACTGATCAGTGAAGACATGAAAATCATTTCTACAAACATGTGTCTGTTAAATAAAGGTTCAAACTTATTAACAATTATGTTTTTTATCCGTCTACCTGGAAATGAGGGTTTGGAATTTTATCATAATATAAATTCTCACTGTATTATTTACATATGTATTTATTTACAAAAACATAGACATGATTAAAATGATAAAGAGAGGTGAAACATCCATTATTAAAAAAAGATAAACCAGCAATAAAATTGTTTATGTTGAGGAGTTTTATTATATTAAGATAGACCAAAACAGGCACCAAGGTTGACATCAAAAGTCCACGACTTCTAAGTTAAGCTATGTTCCACTTGATGTAGAAAATCTGAGTCTAACCATGACTTTGAGTATTTGTAAAGAACAAACCATAATACCTCTTTAGCAAGCTCACAAAGAAATTAAAGATCCCAGTATTTTAAAGTATTGAAGAATCTGTATCATACACCTTCTTTAATGCCTATTTATGCCATAAAAAGTTAGGAAACTGCTAAAAATGCAAAGCGGTGATTTAATTTATGTATTGTTACTACTCTACACATTCTTCTGGCTCAAAGTGGTGAGGCTGTTTGGCTGGCTCTGTGTGTGGGGAAGGTGTACCGCAGCAGGGAGCGCTGAAGGCAAAAAAACTCACTTTTCTTCTCGGCGAAAAAGTGAGAATCCCGCTGGAATCTCCGTGCAGGACTGAGAGGGTCAGATAAAGTTTGCTCTCCCTGCAAGTTCAGAGTGTGTGTGTTTGATAAAGTTCTCATAGCACAGATCTGAGATTTTCACTGGTCTCAGCAGTCCAAAACACTCCTCCGAATCTTGCTGACAGTGGACGGCGAGTGGATAGAGTTAATATGAGAAAGCTGATGAATATGAATGAGGTAAATGAAAGCTGATGAATGTTATCCCTTATCTCCATAAAGATTAGACTATTCCCTTGAACCTCTGCCAAGGACACACACAATAAAGAACAAATTTGAAGAGTTAGCTTGTCTAGCAATTTGATGGACATTGATAAGGTTACATTGCAATGCAGTGATATATATAATGTCGGGATGAGAATACTGAGTATGATCTGAGCTGAAACATGCAGGAGGGCTGCAGCTCATGTTTAATAGTTTGCCCCTTTCCTGATGGCTGCTGCTATGTAGGTTTTATAAGGATCCAAACAATATTCAGGGGCGAATCTACACATTATAGTTATTAAAACGAATATGTCTATTAAGGTCTTTTCTTCCCAAGAGACCACTGCTAGCCCACGATGAGATATATACTCTCATTCTCCTCTTCATTTTCCTGGTGTCAGATCAATCATGCACCATCCCAACTCAAGGTGAAACCCATCAAAGTGTCATTCTCCCATTGTCAGTGATTCACAGGAAACTCCGCCACACGAGCAGGCGAGCAGACAAACAGAAAGGCAGCATCAGCCGCTGAGTTAGGGGAGAAACAGGCAAGATGCCCGGAAAGATTAATCTGCTTTACTGCCAGTACTCAAGAGTAAAACGAGGGGGGAAATTCACTGTGAACACAACTCCCTGCCATAAAACCGGCCCATAAACCTCATCAGGCCGCATGCAGAAAGAGCTGAGATAAAGTCCATCCAATCAATAAGATTAGATAAGTTGGTGAAACTTTGTACAGAAGTTTTTGTTGCAGAGACCTCAGGTGGGATAAAAAGACGTGGGGCTTTCTTAGAAGTCAAACACTTAGCTGAAGGATTTGGAGGTGTTAACCGTCAGTGAAGATACAGCTCTGGGGCGGTTAATTCGTGCGTTTAGGCTGTTTGTTATTATTTTGTGGAAGAAAGAAGGTCAGTGTGACTGTTTTGTTTACTTTTCCCCTCAGATTGGAAGTCTGTTTCTCGACTATCTTGTTTTCTGGCCCCAGCTGGTATCAGGGCTCCAGCTGATTTTTATTTTTATTACGTACAGTCTGAAACCATGGTGATACTGCTGTGAACTAGGAAGGTATAAATACTCTCTCTACATGGCGTTAGCCTTGAGGACGTCCTCATCTGAATAAACGTATAAAAGAGCGTTGGAGCTTACAGTTCATATTCATCTTCCCGTGTTGAGGGCGATTTCATTTCCACAACATTCGCTATGCTGTTGTCTGCGAGTCTCTGCCTACTCTGGGCCTCCTCCATCCTCGCATTTCCAGTGAGCAAAGACAGACAGAAGGTCCTCCTGATCTCCTTTGATGGGTTCCGCTGGGATTACGACCAGGATGTGGACACACCGAACCTTGACCAAATGGCCGTGGATGGAGTCAAAGCCCCGTACGTCACGCCTCCGTACATCACCATCACCAGCCCTGCACACTTCACCCTGTTGACAGGTAAAGCGTTTCATTTTCTACAACACTGCTCCCACTTGCATATCATGACAGAACAGGAAACTGCTCAGAGTTTACTTTGCAAGGATTGGAAAAAGAAAAAGAAAAAAAAAGCCACAGGAAAAAGGAATTAGTTGTAATTGAATGTCCCAGGGTCCAACAGCTTTTATAGCTGAGTAAGATGATTATGCTTGGATGACTGAGGGAGGAATTCTGCTCCTTTTCTTATTTTGACTCTCAAATCATCAGCGCCTGCTAAAAGAAAATTTAACTTCCTTGAAATTAAATTCCTCTAATCTGCAAAGTTGGTCGTAAGACCTTGTCCAAAAGCGTCATGCCACTCAGCCCGTTCAGTTGATAGAATTTTCAATGTGAATGTGTCACGCTGTGAATAATGAGCGCGGGCAGACTGACAGTGATTTTTCCTCTGCAGGCCGATACATTGAGAACCACGGGGTGATCCACAACATGTGGTTCAACACAACCACCACCGCCAAGTTGCCCTACTATCAGACTCAGTTTGTCGATGAGTGGTGGGACAACGGCACTCTGCCCATCTGGATCACAGCGCAGCGACAGGTCCGTGCAGCACTGTCTTTGAAGTCAAGCTAAATTATTTCAGATGCTTCACCTCCACGGTCTGTATATAGAAGCTAACCGCATGCAAATGACAGCTGCTGTAAGTTAACCTCAAAGGTTCAGCAGCAAGTGTAAGAAAATCAATCAAAGTGCAGCAACTACTGATTTGCTTTCCCACAGTATGAACTCATGAATGCACACTTGTCAACGAGTCCACTACATGTGTCATGTTTATGTTAATGTGGCCTCTTTTTCCCCAAATCCTTGCAGGGCCTGAAAGCTGGCTCGCTTCACTTTCCTGGCACGGCACCCAGCTACCAGAAAGAGGTTGCTATGGTGCGCGAAGTGGAGCCTTTGTTTTACAATTACAAGAACGAGACAGCCTGGCGAACGAACACAGACAAGGTGATGAGCTGGTTCAGAGATCAGGATCTGGACTTCGTGTCCCTGTACTTCGGAGAGCCGGACGGCGCAGGCCACAAGTACGGGCCAGATTCTCCTCAAGTTAGGGAGATGGTAAAGCAAGTGGACAGAACCGTTGGCTACATCCGACAGTCAGCCGAACGGCACGGGCTGACCGACCGGCTGAACATCATCATCACCGCTGACCACGGCATGGCCACGGTGTTCCGTGGCGCTCAGGTGAACGAAATCGTCCTGTCGAAGATCCCTGGCTTCTCATTCCGAGACCTGTCCTTCCACCTGGTGGACTACGGCCCCTCTGGGATGCTGCTTCCTAAGCCGGGAATGCTGGAGAAGGTTTACAACGCCTTGAAGAACGGCCACCCGCACCTCCATGTGTACAAGAAGGAGGAGATGCCGGAGCACCTTCACTTCGCCAAGCACGACCGCATCCTGCCCATCGTATTATGGGCTGACCCTGGATATGTGATTAATGGGGTGCGTTCATATGCATGCTTCCACCAACATCAGGGACTTGTGCCGGAAAGTTTCAAATCAGAGAGAGACACGTGGTGCAGCGGTTTTCTGCCCACAGCAAGTCTTATTGATTTACCCTTTAAAGGGTAAAATAAATTGCCATTTGTGCCCATGTGAGATACCACATTTAAAATGGCAAACATTTACATCTTGTGCTATAACAGTTTCAGTAACAAATTAACAACAAGTCAGTAGATTTATCTGATTATGATCTGCTTAATTGGCCATGAGGAAAGCAAATGACAAGCAGTTAAGGACAGAGATAAGAGGCCAGATAACTAATCTCTACGTGCCATCAGGTCCAGCCCAGAAATATCCTCGCTTCTTGACCGCAGAAAATAATCAAATTACTTAAAATTTGCTCTTGGAAAATGATGAAACTGGGCTCTTTTCAATCAGAAACAACGAGTTAAATTCTAATCTTAGTACATTACAATTTTAATCAAGTGCATTTGCTCGGATAATCCAGGCCTGGCGGATGACATGCGGTGCTCTCAAATGCTTCATGGAGCTATTCATGCCTCGAAATTCAAAATTAGCATTTCCATTTGGCTCCACGCTCACTCAGCCACTCTGCTGTGCAGCAACTTTGCAGCTGAATGTGTCAGTCGATACTGTGAACCATCAAACCAGAACTTAAAGAGTAAAGTGCTAAAATCATAAAATGTCTGAGGTGAGGAATCAGGCCTGTGAATCTACTGATAAAGTGGGTTATCTAAAGTCTATAGGTTATGACCGGCTGTGATCGTGATATCAGCTGACTCTTTGTTCTATCCCTGTATGGCTTACATCCCTTTTAGTTTGATCCTTGAGGAGGATAAGCACATTAAGTCTGTTACATAATTTCTAAGATAACTGGGGTATTCTATGTGCTGATATTCATGACGTACTTCTGGTCATAAACCAAAAATATAACATGAAATCATCAAAGGAGTTAATGCCTTACAAGAATTTACAAAAATGGAAATTTTCTAGATGGATTAAAATTCTCATTTGAACACTGACTGGGTGACAGCAGCCTCAAAGAGAGAAAAGCCCATTATTCCAGCATGGAATTGACTCTTTCTCTTGGCCAATACCTCCCTCTGCTGGAAGTAGGCCAGCATGTGGAGATCTGTTAAGCTCTTATTAAAATCACTGCCTTGTGAAAGTTACACTCTAATTGAACCTAACAAACTGGGTCATGCTGGTTACATCATCCGTCCTGTCCTTGCAGTATTTTCCAGTTCAGTTTAATAAAGGAGAGCATGGCTTCGACAACCAGGAGATGGACATGAAGCCTTTCTTCAGAGCCGTGGGGCCGGTGTTCCATAAGAACCTCCTGGTGGAGCCCTTTGAGACGGTCCACATCTACTCCCTGATGTGTCACATCCTGGGCATCGAGCCCGAGGTCAATGACGGCCACCTGGATGCCATCAGAAACATGCTGGTGAGCAGCGGACCTCCTCCAGGTGAGTTTACGTCACGCTAATGAGTCCCTCCTTCGTTACCGAACCACTCATCCGACATTGGGTAAAACTACACCAGAATTTTAACAATATGTTAAGATCTTTTTAACAAATGTTAAAAACATGAACCTTTTTTTTTTTCTGAGAAAGAATTAGCATTATCTAGGTTGGTCTCATTAACCTTTGACCATCCCTTCCTTTCAAACTCTCCCCAAGTCTCTTTGGTAACAACTGAAGACATAAATCATTAAAATGGGCCATAAATACACCACAATAGTTTACAAATGGTTCCTTTAACATATAAAGACTAGCTTATAAATCAAACAACACTAAAAAAAAAAAGAATAAAAAGGTATATATTTTAGGGACTAGTTTCAGCACATGGAGATTGCCCACTTAATGCACGCTAGTCCTGCTGAAATAAAACAACAAACATGTATAATGTCTCAGTTCTGTTGTTATGCATTGGATTAAATCAGTGTTTGTTACCATATGAACACAAAATTGTATAAAATGTGTCCAGAAGCATGAATACTTGTAGCTAAAGCAATCAGAAGCAATTACTTTGAATAAGAAAGCATAATATCAAACTATAAACTGGTCCTAAGAACAAAGGAAGGGAAACCAAACGAGACAACTTGTGGTTTTGCGTTTCCAATTATTTGTTTTTACGCATCCATTTATGATTGATTTATTTGTGCATGTCTAATTATGTTCATTTTGTTTCTCAAAGGGAATTTTTCATCTTTTTTGTCCAAAGCTGGTCATACTGACTCTGCTTCGGATCATTCTGGGTCCGTTTCGGATCATTCTGGGTCTGCTTCGGATCATTCTGGGTCCGTTTCGGATCATTCTGGGTCTGCTTCGGATCATTCTGGGACTGTTTTGGGTAATTCTGGGTTTAATTGTGGTTGTTTTATTTGACTTAATCATTATTCATGTCTGTCTCGATCATTTGTGTTACTTTATGTCTCTTTGTAGTAATTTCATGTATCTTTTTATAATAATTTTGTCTCACATCTTGGTTCTTTTGCATTTGATTCTGAACATTTTTTCCCTTGTGCTGTAAATGTCATGTTATTTAATTTTGATCATTCTTCGTGTTTTTCTGGGAAGTCTATCTCTGACAGAGCAAAATGCTGGCTGAGCCATACACTTGAAACTAAAAGTGTTCTTGTGGCGGCATCATGTGGTTGGCTGATGTGATTGTCTGTGTAAAATCCAGATTCGGTTCCGATTCAAACGAAATAGTGGAGCAGAAATAAAACCTGTTTGATTCTGATGTCAGCAGCATAGAAATCCTAGAAACAACCTTTAAAAAGCAAAATCTTTAAAATGTAAACATGTTTTTGTGCTTTTTTTCTCTCCTCCAAGGTGAAAACTTGAATATTCTGGAAAAGGTTTTCATTGGACTCGGTGCTGTAGCTGGATTTCTGGTTGTAGTTTTCATAGCAATAACATCACACAAAATACTCAAGAGAAAACACGAGAATAAAAGGTAATGCCTGAATAACTAATATATGTTGCTGAGTCATCATGGACAAATCAATATTTTAATATTTTCTAACACAAATGTGCAAACTTTTCATTTATCTTAAAGCATAGCAGTCAACATCTGAACTTAACTGCTTACTCATGTACTTTTCTCATAATATTTGCCTGTAAAATCATCCCCAGATACGTTAAAAAAAATCTACTATGTTTTGTTTTGTTTTCTCGACCTTGACTACGATCTCCATCTCTGTTTCAGATCTGAAAGTTTGAAAAGTGTTTCTGAAAACAAGGAGTCAAAACAAACTGCACTTTGATAATCGCATGAAAAGATTCCCATAAACAACTGGCTGTGGAAATTCCTCCTGGATGATTCGCTTTCATACCCGTCTACCATCATACCACAAAACATGATTCATAACAGAGACAACAAATGAACAAAAAAAGGAAATAATGAAAAATTCTACTTATCTATGTTTTTCTGTAGATTTTTTGGTGAGACCATTAATTATTTGATGAACAGACTCTCAATTCCACTCAGAGTCACTAAATCCAGCTGTATAATATTTAAAAAATGTTTTAAGTTATATTTTTTATGTTAATTATTTTTGTAGCAAGTAAAAAAAAATCTTCATAAAAAGATAAATAATTGCAATGCAAGGGCTCATGGTGCCACCCCAAGCATAAACAATCATATTTTAACAAATATTTTGTGTAAATTGACCTTTACCAGTGTTATGTTCAGATGCCCCAGTGCAAGTGAAGGCATCATGTAATGTACTCCTGTGTGTTCTACATCAACTTGACCATGTTCTTGATCATAATGCGGCATTAATACAGCATTATCTCACCAACCGCCTACAAGGGTGATAATATTTATCTGTCCAAACTGTTTACATTTTATGAAAAGGATGTAAAAGTTATTTAAAAAAAAAACAGATGTGACGACCGTGTAAAGTTATGTTGAAGAAACATTGATAAGACTTGTGATTTGGTTCAAAGCAAGGTTTTCCTGTTATCAGTGAAGTAGAAGTTTTTGTGAAGCAGTGATTAAAGACGAACAATGCAGGATTATTTTAAGTAAACAACTCAATATCATTGGGTTATTTGCTTTTATAAATTTTGCCTCACATTTTGCATTAGATGATTAGCTGTAATAAGTATTTCCTACAATCTACACCCTCTTTTTTAAATGTGTCATTAACTGGCGCCGCCCTTTTCACAGTCAATCCCCCCCATCAAATATTTTCTAGACCTCCACCTGCATAAATGTTCAAGATAATAAGACTTAAAAATTTGTCCAAGCACAAATATATTTACAACATATTTATTAATTATATTTTAAAAGGATGATTGTTGCTGCATTAATAAATTAACTTGGTTTAATAAGACTAGTGGCAGCCAAGTGTCATGTTTCAGCACCCACATTTTCAGTTGCCCGCCTCTCTCGCAGCATCAGCGTCAAGTTTTATGATGATGAGCTTCACTTCCGGTTATGACTTTCAAAATAAAACCATTGTCTTCCCTGCAACACATTTATGAACCAGCTCTCTACATCTCTATTCGACCAACACCCATGATAGCAGGTGGTGAAATCTCACCTTTTTCTCATATGTTTTTTTTTTGAAAATGTATAAATTCTATTGATAATGAAAAACCAGGTGTATATATTAATCTTTTCTTGGCTTTCTTTGAATTCAGGTCTGCATCCTTAACAGTGAAACTTTTGTAAAGTGTGACCTTAATGTGTTAAAAGGTATTAAAATAATTTAGAGAAATTGTGTAGTCATAATTTATTTGATGTGCTTGTTAGAAAATAAAGTTAACCTAGTTTGGATTAGGGCCAATATTTCTGCCCCATTTTCAACCAGCTGAAGGTTGTTTAATATATCAGTGCGGTACCAAAAACCATTAATCTTATCACGATGACATTTTGCATATTTGCAGGTTCGGAGAGAGATAATATTGATGAGTGAAAAAGGAAAGAAAATCTGACAAAGAAGCAATTTCAACACTTTCAAGGTGTCACAGGTATATTTATAAAAAGCTATCTGATCCAACGAAAAGCTTCCAAATAACTAAATGGAGTAAGTAATACATTTGAACTGTTTATTTTTTAACTAAGGTAAATATGCTACTATAAGTTAATCAAATCCTTTCTCTTTGCCAGCATTTATGTGTCTACCCTCAGTAGTTAGAACTGGTTCAGTAACTGTATCTTCCTCCCAGGCGACAATCCTGTAACGATAACAATATGAGAGGATTACATAACACTGTATCCAGAGGGCTGTGTTGGACCACGGTTTCTGATTAGCCCAATGATCTGAGTTAATTAAACTGCATTATTCTTTTTTATTGGACTACATATGCAATATTAGGCTAAAATGGTGGAGGCAGTGTGGTAATGTGGATGCCACTCCACATTACCTCCACCAAAAGTTTTTCATG
>JAOXYM010000022.1:22862731-22882817 GCA_028567055.1 Leptatherina wallacei | reverse complement strand
CGGTTTCTGATTAGCCCAATGATCTGAGTTAATTAAACTGCATTATTCTTTTTTATTGGACTACATATGCAATATTAATTAATTAATAATATTCAATAATTTCCCTCAAAAGGGATAAATAAAGTATTTTTCATTTCATTTCATTTCATTTCATATTAGGCTAAAATGGTGGAGGCAGTGTGGTAATGTGGATGCCACTCCACATTACCTCCACCAAAAGTTTTTCATGGTTGCAAACTACATACTCAACTCTGCTGCTAATCCCACAAATATATTTTCTTTACAAATAAAATACAATTTAAAAGCTAAATAAACAGGCTTACTAATGGTTTAACATGAGGATGGAGAACCCTGGTCCTCAAGGGCTGCCTTCCTGCAGGTTTAAGATGTTTCCCTGCTCCAACACACCTGATTAAAATAAAATGGATCCATCATGTTCTGCAGGATGACTCATTCATTTGAAATAGGTGTGTTGAAATAGGAAAACATCTAAAACTTGCAGGACTGCTGTCTTCGAGGATCAGGGTTTCCCACCCCTGGAATAAGATTTATTACCAAGAAGTATTGTAACAGCAAAGAAACTAGAAGAACTCCGAGCCATTGTCTATATTTTTTTCTGCCAATGATTTTTGAGTATAACTTTAGAAGCTATAATGGCAAAAAATGATGCCCATCTCCCCATAGTAAAGGATCCTTTAAAAATATTCAATTAAAAACAAATTAACCCTTTTTCCATTTCTCAGATTTCTTGAAAATTAATTCAAAATCCGTCCATAACTTTAGAGTTACGTTGCTAATAGACAGACAGACAAACTATAACAAGAAAAAATAATCCACCAAACACTTAAATACTTGCATAATATCATAACAATTATCATTATTGGGGACAAAAAGGCGGATGTAGAGAAGTGCACCTTAATTTTGAAGGCGTCATTTAGAACTTCCGGTCCTGTCGCCTCTTGATTCTGATTGGCTGAGGGGCAGCTCGTGTCTTTTGATAAAGAATCCGTGTTCGGGGCGAAGGCAGACATGGAGGAGCTGAGCGCCGTAGGAGAGCAGGTTTTTGATGCGGAATGCATTTTGAGCAAACGACTGAAGAAGGTCAGAGCCGTCAAACAACTTCTCCTGCTATTCAGCACTTGTTCTTCGGTGGTTTTTCCTCAAACTTTCCCTTTCATTTCCTTTTTTTTCTCGTTTTTTGTAGGGAAAGTTGGAGTTTCTGGTGAAGTGGAGGGGATGGTCATCCAAGTAAGTGCAAGTGTTGCTGCTCAGCCCGAAACAATGAAAACAACAACAACGTGTCGCTTGTTGCTTCCAGAAAAACGGACCCGTTACATTTGGGCCCGAAGCACCGAGTCTGAATCATCCAGTTACAAGTTTTTATATTTGGCTGCAGTTTGTTCAAACGTAGCTCGTAAATTTTCACATTTACACGCGTCTTTTGTTCATAACTGAGTTTTTTCTAGCTAACGGAAGCCAAAAGATTTTTTTAAGCCTCATCAACTTGTGTTTTTTATGCTTTTTTCTACACAGATAACAGCGATTATTGATTTTTCTACTTATTCTGGTAGACTTTTGTGTATGTTGAGACTCCAGAATGATCTAAATCAACAATAATGGATGCATAACTGTGTTATATAGCATTATTCATACATGCTCCAAAACCTTAGTGATTTTTTTTTTTTACATTTTTTTAAGTGTTTTAGTGCTTTTAAGGCTGAACTTCATCATCATTTCTTGTCACTTGCCTTCTGTTCACATTGTTGCTGTAATCCACCCTCAATGCACACTGCTGCCTGCCAGCTCCATGGTTTTCTGTTAGAACCACATCCTTTGTGTGTGTGTGTGTGTGTGTGTGTGTGTGTGTGTGTGTGTGTGAGAGAGAGGGAGGGGTGAAGGGTGGGGGTCGATAATTTCACTGCTGATCAGAATAGGCTTTTCAATTCTAGTAATGTAGGAAGAGGTCATTATGTATGCATGTAGCTCAGATCTGTGTCAGAGTGGCTGGTTTTCAGCGGCTTTCTGCAGCTCAGTATTTTTCTCAACAGGTTAAAATCGACGAGGTGAAAGTAAAAATTCAGTCACACTCAGGAAGGAAACAGTTGCTTCACGTCTGGGAAAGAAAAAGTCAAAGTAAAAAAAAAAAAGAAAGAAGGCAAAAAGCAACAATGCAGGGGAGTTTAAAAAGAACCAGTGACTGGTTCCTCCCAGAAATTTGGCAGCATTTGTTAAAAAGTTGTAAATATTCCACTTTTTTTTCTTTCTAGAACACTTTCAACTTTATTTTCTAAATAGACACTGAAATATTTTTATAATTAACATAAACAGATAAACTTGCATACGTCTTTAAGAAAAATTATGACTTTTGCTTTCAAAAAGTTTGATTGTACAAATATCTTGAAGCCAACCAGTTACTACAACAGGTTTATATCGAATGAGAAAACAACGTAATAAATTTAGAAGCCTAAATAGTTACTAACCCACATACAAACATGTCATTTATTTAAATTTCCTAAAACATCCCTAGTTGTACTGGACTAAACCCTTTTTATTAGAAATATATTGACTTTTATTTGAGACCAATAATATATTTTAAAAGCTTAGAAACTTTTTTTAAATGTGTGTTTTGTCGCCTTTATTTTTACAGAAGCTGAAAGCAAAATAATTCACATTTAGCTGGATGAAATCATCCAGTTTTCAACCATTTAAAAGCTTCCTTTGTGTGTTTTTCAGTTTAATAACAAACAGATGTTTTCAGTGGCGACAGATCTGGACTGCAGGCCGGTCGGTTCAGCATCCCGACTCCCAAACTGCATTACAAGGCGGTTCATTTTTCCTCAGAAGGAAACTGTATTTCTTGTCCTGTTTGAGGTAGCTGGAGTTAACTCTCTCAGCCAGCCACTGGACGAGCTCAGGTAACACCCAGGTTGCCTGGACCTAGTCTGAGGCTGCTGGAACAACAGCGTCTTGTGTTTCTGGATGAACGGTCTCTGCTGAAAGGTCATCTTCTAGATCTGGGATCAGTGCTGAGGCTACAGGGTCCCTTTAATCTTTCTGGGCCACCTAGCTGGTGTATTGTGATCCGTGCTGTGATGTGGTAATGCTCTCCATGTCAAATTTATTTCAGACACAACAGCTGGGAGCCTCAAGAAAACATCCTCGATCCGAGACTGTTGGCTGCGTTCAACAAAAAGTAAGTTTGTGTTCGGAGACATCTGTACGGTTATAAAGTTTTAATCCACAATTAGTTAAAAAATATATCTGCCATTTATGATTTTTCATGTTTATGCCAGAACTAAAAAATACTAAAATATACAAAAGACCCACAGAGGCATGAAAAAAAGAAAGACCACAGTCTTCCTAAAAGATGCTCCACAGCAGAGATCAGGCTTTAAATAAGATTATGTCTTTAAAAGGTGTCATCTCTCTCTTTTTTTTTTTGTCTCTATCTTTATCATTAAGCTGAAATATTACTTCTTTAGCCAGTTTTACCAATCTGTTTTCAAACAGTTGACTGAAGATGATGATTATGGGATGGGTGTGGTTACACGATTAATTATTAATATGACCGGACCTAACATGGGACACATCATTCAGAGGGTTTATCCTTTTTTGTTTTCAAAGAAGACGCTAGATGTCTGAGTCTTTTTAAAGTTGAAGATGTGAGCCAAATGGTGGCATAGATACTCTGTTATCCGAGAAAGATTTAAGTGTTCAGTTCCCGTATATCTCTAAGTAATGTTTCAGACATCATCTATACGGGGAAGCAGATGAAAACATGGAAAATCTTGGAAGTCTAGACCTTCTTTGTGGTTGAGATAAAGGCCCTGCATTGTTTCTGCTTGTTCGTGCACATTTTCCAACACTTTCACCACAAACACTGTGGTCTACCACGAACTAGCTAAACCACCACTTCGTGTGATAACTAATGAGGCGGATGTGTGGCCACATGAATACCAGCAATAGAGGAAATGTGATCATGTACATGATGATCGTCGCAAAAAAAGAAAACAGTGGCAAAAGATGAATGTGTGTTTGGTGGATGAAAACTCAAACTGTTCATTTGCTTTCATCAGAGAGCAAGAAAAGGAGCTTCTGATGCTTAAACGAGGAAAACGGCCCCGAGGACGACCACGGAAGATTGTAGTAAGTCCAAGTCCAAGCAGAACATCATTCTCTCCGGGTTTAGAGCAAAGCCTTTAATATTTGTTTGGTTTTTTAATTTAGGAAAATGTACCCGAAGCTCCAAAGTCAAGCAGCTCTTCCTCTGCCTCTTCCTCATCGTCCTCCGATTCCTCATCCTCGTGCTCTTCTTCTTCGTCATCGTCTGACGATGATGACGACGAAAGCCCCGGTAAACAGGCGAGCACGAGTCTTAGAACAAGAGACCTGCATCCCGTCCCTCAGAAGAAGGCGCAGATCGTCATGGCGAAGCAGGAGCCGCCGAAGAAACGAAGCAGGAAGCCTCTTCCTCCGGAAGTTAAGGAATTCCAGCAGAGCAAGGGCGCTCGCAAAGTCCTGAAGACGACGAAAGATGCTGAAATTCCCGGTGCGATCAAGAAGCCGGTTCACCCGGCGAGCTTTACCTTTATGGGTTTCCATCGCGGCTCCACCAGGGATGCGGTGGGTCCAGGCAGGAGCCCGGTCGCCCAGGGAGCGGTGGTGAAAAGCTCCATGAGCCCCGCCGGGCCTGGCAGGTCGTCGGTCCAAACCTCCTCCCTCCCGCTGAACAAATCCAGCCAGAGATGCGTCGCAGAGGGAAAACTCTCCATCTCCAGCATGAACAGCAGGACCAGTCTTGATTTGAAAACAGCTGCGAGTAAATCAAAAGGGGTGGCGGCGCTGAATCTGAACACTTCCAAACATCCCATTCAAGGAACCACTCAGCATACTCTAAGCCCACCCAACGGACAAAAGAAACCCCTGCCCCCTGTGTCAACAGTGAGGCGGACGCCCGGTGCTAAAACAGCAGCTTCTTTACCGTCTAAAAACTCCCCGTCGACCCACGGTTCCAGTCCTCAGCCCCTCAACCTCCAGAACAAACTGTGTCAAAGCAGCGAGGCCTCTGGAAACGGGACCACGCCGCTGTCTGGCCTGAGGAACGCGACAAACCCAGCGAGGAAGACCACGGTCTCGCAGAATCCGGGGTTTGATCCTCCCAAGAGTCCAGCAACTCCCGGGAGACTGCTGGCTAGAAAAACCCAGCCCGGAGGAGACAAGGTCCAGGAGATGAATGAAATCAAGACTTCCAGGGTCCAGGGCCGGTTGGATAAGTCCTGTATAGAGATTCAGAACCAGCAGGAGAGATTAGTCTCCAAAGCCAGCAAGAAAGCAAAAATGACCGACATGAGTACGGGCGAGGAGGAGAGCAGCTCGGACTCGGACCACAATTCTTCCTGTGCTGGACAGGGCCGCTCTGTGGCGGTCCAGAACCAGGACTGGAAGCCCACACGCAGTCTGATCGAGCACGTCTTCGTGACGGACGTCACTGCTAATCTAGTCACCGTCACAGTCAAAGAATCCCCAACCAGCGTGGGCTTCTTCAGCATTCGCAACTACTGACGGGAACGCCGACGTTCCTGCAAACCGGATCATCTGTGAAGCTATCGGAGCGGATTTGGATTCTGAGAGAAGAGCCGTAGAAACAAATCAGGGAATGAATGACAGGGTTAATTTGTTGTTCTTCTGAGTAAGAAAAAAAAAAGTTTTAAATATTTAACAGAGATAAAAACAAAAAACAAACATTGATTTTAACTATTTATTTACTTGTGTCTAAAAAAAAACGGCATTTCGGCCTCATTCAGCAAAACAACCTGTGTGACATTAGTGAGTCCAGTACGTTGTCACGGAGGTCACGAAGGAGAGATTACTTTTCATCTGCAAAGCCTCAAGATAAAACCTCGGCATCCTGCAGAATGATCTCATTTTAATCAGTTTTGCCTCCATTTTTTTATGCGTTGTTGCCTTGGATTGCCCAACGGATGGACCTAGCTGCTTTCATGTCCCTCGTTGGTTTGTGAATTATCAATTTTAAGCCTCAAGTGCCGCATTTTGGCCATTACTGAAACTAAACCCCACCCTGAAAGATACTGTTTTATCCTATATTTTTCTCTAAATATGACCAATATTGTAAAAAATTAAAAGAAAATCAACAGGACGCTGTATTAAATAAGCTGTAAAAATGATCAATAAGACCATAAATTCATTATTTTATGGTATTTTATTTAATTTTATCGTAGTAGTAGACCACATACAGGCTTGGTTCTTCAGACAGTCTGTGGTTTTCATGCAAAACAGCAAATAGAAAGAATGTCTTCATGAAAGGTGGGCCAAAAAAAGTTTAAATTGTCATTATTATGAATTCATATAGCTGCCATAAGCCAGTTTTAAGTTCTTAGTAATACTGAGTCCATAGAATTGTTATTTTTGTAGTTTGATAAATTAGCTACCTCTGTTTTTTTCAGTTTGTGCTATATATGTATATTCCTTCCTTCTGGATAGTTGAACCTTTCCTTCCAGGGTATTTTCCTTTCGCCATGTTGAAGTGTGCCTCATAGAGAAGTTTTATTCATCTGGACAGCCAGTTTATCACTGCTGTTTTCCAAACGGGCTGAAACATATGGGGAGTCAGATAAAGTATCTGTGTTCGTCCCCCCCCCCTCCTTCCAGCTCTCAGATAAGACTCGGGGCCCGGCTGAGGTTTGCTCCTCTGCCTTCACATCAGTTCTGTCTGTCAAGATTTTTACCAGCAACTTCAGATGAAAACTAGGAACGATGATGGACAACGCCTCCGCCGGTCTGTCAGCCTTTTTTTAGACGGCCGAAGCTGAGCTGTAAAACCGATTTCATCACGTCTGCGTGCTAAAGTTTCAACATTTCCAGATCTCAGATTGTACTCCATCAGTACAGGAGCCGTTTTTGGTTACTGGAATCTGTGGATGTTTCATTCTACCCCTCATGTACGAGTTCAGGAGCTGCAGGCTCAGCCCTGCCAGAGGGAGGGGGGGGGGGAAAGGTCTTTATCTGATGTAACGGAAAAGAAACCGCAACAATGTGCGCTACTTTCTGCTCCCCTGAGACAAGTTCAGCAACAAAGCACTTCGACTGAACTTCTTCTGTCTGATCCTGCTCTGCAGGCTGTGCCTTTCTTTCTCAGAGACTTAACACAAAGGCATTATACCCCAAAGATAGATAGAATTTCAGCTTGCTCAATAAGAGAGTACCCCCATAGCATAGCATGGAGACTGTACCTTTTCATGTTTGTCTCTGCAGTTTTGAAATGGGGGGGTGGAAACTGATAGACTTATCACATGTATGCAACAAACAACTGAATCCATGATGGGAATCTGGTTTATGTCCAAGTTATTGAACTGGGTTTCATTCCAGGACCAAATCGTGTGTTTCTGGTGTCCTCTGTAATGCACCTGCAGCAGCAATAAGGTCAGCGTGGGCTTATCAGGGCGTCTTCACTGCACCGTGTACGGGGTGTGGGAACGAGATCTTATGGTGTAATGTCGGCGTGTTTTCCTCTTTTTACTGACATCTGCTTTTCTGTATTGATTTCTTTAGTTTTACTAACTATCTCAATGGGATTATGTTCTCTTTGCCAGCTATTTATTTGAATTGAAAGCCTTTAGGATGATGTCATCAATCCTTGGATTGTGCCATTTGTCATATTTACAAATAAATGGTATAAGTACATGTCTGAATTTCTTTTAATTAGCCTAAACATGCCAGCCATGTGCTTCAATGTGTTTATTTACCGCTTTAATACCTCAACATTTATAATAGAATCCTACATTTTAAACTTTATTATTAAAGGCAACCCTGAACAGTGAAGATTGAATCTATAAATCAACATTTAAGGGAAATGAGCTGTTTTACTAATACTACATGGCACATTTCAAGCTTGATAATTGATCATTTAGGCACCTTCAGTTCCAGAAACAGCCAAGCACCTCCACAGCATGTTCCAGCCTTCACCGTGTATTACCGTCATGTGCATCATTTAGTTGCCTCTAAACAAACTAATGTATTACATTCCCACAGAGTTCATCATGTTTCCCAAAAAGACTGAAACTTATCAAGATTTTCAAAGCAATATTTGTGCCTTTAAGCAGCGATGTTTGCCTTCAGGTTTGCTCCGGATGTCTCTTCTCACCAAGTGCCACGTCCAGGCAGCATTTTAACGGTTTTATTCAGTAAAACCATCATTTACTTGTTAATTCAGGTCATGTAAACACTTTGAATTAAAGCAAAGTTTAGTCTTATGCCTTTTTATTATTATTATCATCTTGCTTGAGGATGATAGAAGAGTGTCCAATAATTGTGACCAGAATGTTCCTGTTCTTCTTTAATAATTATTATATAGAAACATTAAGATATGAAAGAATTTGCAGTTACATTTATGAGATTATCAAAAAACTAATCCAACCCTGACTTTATGTACAGCTTCCTGGGCATAACAAGCTCCACATATAGACACACCACAATGTTTTTAATCATCTTTATCGAGCCACATGAATATTGAAGCACAGAAAGTTGTTGCCCTATGTTCAGCATGTTGAAATGATGCAAGACGAGCCATTAAAAAAAAGTTTTAAATTTAGTAAATGTCTGGATTTACAGTGTTGAAAAGAGATAAAACATTAACCATAAGTCAAGACTAGATTTTTTTATTTCATCTGCTCTAAAGTTTGAACCTGGATGACACCACGGCTACATCACACCCAATTATTAGGGGGAAAAATCTTGGTTGATGGTGCTGTCACTGGTGACAAACCTTACTAAAGTCACAGATAACTGGACTGAAAGAGCCACTAGATGGTGCTGTTGCACTTGAAGGTGCACTTCTTGCTGAGCTGTCATCATTTCTGTTTGTTTGTTCACACATCAGATTGAAAGCAGTGAACCTTAAATGTTCACAGTACTGTTTAAAGCAATATTCCTTCAACATTAAATATTAAATAAAGAATTCCTTTATAGTTACAAACCAATCAGTAAAACCTGTTAACTCCTTGGATTTTCCTACAACCATCATTTCTCTAGTATGGAAATGTTCACCAGGATAATCAGATCTTTGTTTCCACGACAACCTCATCTGATGATCTCAGGACTTTATAAATGCCTCCAACCACACGCCAGCCGCTCAGAGTTATGTCATTTGTGTACAGGTGTCGGCTGTGTGGTGCCTTGCATCTCCGACCATTTAAAATATGTTTGGCTATCGGCCTTTAGAATAATCTCAGTACCAACAAAACGACTCTTTTATAAGACAGAATACAAAACAGCCAGTTTTCCAAGTTTCACATCATGCAGCTGCCAGAAATCTTTTATTTATTCATTTATGTTACCTGATTCTGAGCAGGCATCTTGACCAGTGTTTATTAGTCATGACCCGTAACCATAATGGAAAAGAAAAATGCAATATTCTTTGCTCTAAAATGAGAAGTTAATTATTAGCCGAACCCAGAAGAAGCTTTTATGGAGCTACTGTTGGATTGATGTTCGGGTATTAAGGTGGTCATATGGGAATTTTTCAGACCCGTCTTTTATGTTGTTGAGCCTGTAAATAGCTTGCAAAGCTACAAAGCCACCTGTCTCCAATACACACATACGAGCCAGGCAGGTTGCCGGGCCGACAAGAACCACCGCAAGCCAAGGGCCTTTCACTGCTAAAAACTAAATATGCTGAATCAATTGTGTTTGAGCATCTGTATCATTCCAAGACCAAGAAAGAGAATTATTTATTTTATATAACTGATTTATGCACACTTGTTTTATTTAAGCTAAGTATTAATCCTTACTGTGTTTAAGTTTCAAGTCACCAACTTGCTATATTACTGTAAAAGTAATAAAAACTTCTCAACAAGCATTTAATCGTATCACTATGGAGCTGAGTCGCGTCCAAACTGTACTAATAAGAGATTAATAATGTCACATTGTATTTTTTTTTCCATTTCCATTTATCAGGATAACAATTCACCAAGAAATACCACATTCATCACGTACAACCCAAAAAAAAGTTGGGACACTGTGTAAATGTTAATGTAAACAGAATGCAATGATCTGGTTAGCTAAGTAGGTTGCCTGGCAACAGGTCAGTAATATGACTTGGTTTAAAAGGAGCTTTTCAGAGAGGCAGAGTCTCTCAGATGGAAAAACGGGAAGATGTTCAATCTGAGACAAACTGGGTCTACAAGTTGTGGAACAATTTCAGAAAAATGTACCTTAACAATAAAAATCCCACCATCTACAGTTTATAATATCATCAAAAGATGGAGAAAATCCAGTGGAATCTCTGTGTGCAGGGGACAAAGAAGAAGATCAAAACTGGATGCTGGATACTGGATGAAAGGCTCATTCAAAATAGCCAGAAGCAAAGGGGAAAACTATTCTGTGAACAGATTATTCAAAATGTGAACTTCTTTCTAGAAAGCATGGACAGTGTGTCCTGCAGACTGAAGAGGAGAGGGAGCATCCAGCATCTCTGATGGGATGGGGGTTGCATTAGTGTCTATGGCGTGGGCAGCTTCCAAATCTGTGAAGGGAAGGCCTTGCACATTTCAGCAAGACAATGCTGAACCACATACTGCATCCATCACAACAGGAGAACTGGTCTGCCTGCAGTCCAGACCTGCAGCCAGGACTAAACATCATGATAAAGGTCCAGGACTGTAGAGCAGCTAGAATCCTGCATCAGACCAGAATGGGACACATTCCTCTCCTAAAACTCCAGTAACTGCTCTCCTCACTCCCCAGATGTTTACAGACACAGTGCTGAACATTACCCTGTAGCTTGTTGCTGGCATCAGACTCACAATGAGCTAGAAGATCACAAGCATTCAGTTTTGACCTTTGTCCTTGTCCCCTGTCCACAGAGATTCCTCCTGATTCTCTAAATCTTTTCATGACAAGTTTAACTGTGAAAGTTGGGATCTTCAAACTTTTCAAGATTTTACATTGAGGAACGTTTTTACTGAAATTCGTCCACAATCTTTCGATGCAGTTCGTCACAGATTGGCAAACCTCTACTCATCTTTAGAGACTCCGCCTCTCTGAAATGCTCCTTTTATACCCAGTTATGTTGCTGACCTGTGTGTCTAATTAACCTTATTAGCTGCAGAACACTCCTCGGGTTATTCTCGATTTGTTCCAGATACTATTCCAGCCTTTTGTTGCCGCTGTTCCAACTTTTCTGAGACGTGATGCTGCCATCAGATTAAAAAAATGAGCTCATATTTTCCATGAAATGGTAAAATGTCTCAGTTTGAACATGTGATATGTTGTTTAGGTCCTTTGGGAATAAAATATGAGTTGATGAGATTCGCAAATAATTCAGTTCTGTCCCAACGTTTTAGATAGCGAGGTTGTAGATGGTCAGAATCCAAGTGATTCTGAAAACTTTGGCATGAAAACATCAAGAAAAGATTGTCCCGTTTTTTCCATATCAGCTTTTAAATCAAATATACGGCTGAATTGCAGTTTTTTTCTACATTAAAGCATGTAAACCTCTTCTGGTAGACCCTTTAAACAACACGTTCGGTACAAAACTGATTTATCTCTCAGGATAGCGTAATACATTAAATAATAAGTATTAAATATTGTATGCTGTAGAGAGAAGAAAGTGGCTCTTTTGAAATTATTGTTATTGTTCTGTTCAAGAGGAAAGTCTGCAGCACCTTTCAACACACAGACGCCCCTCTCCCTCTTTCACCACCCCCTGTATTTACACACTCTTAAAAACACTGTCACACAGCCTGACTAACTGACAGAAGTTATCATTACACAAAGCGCTCTATTCCATAATTTATAGAGATCCCTGTCCCAGTCATGTGGAATTCTCCCAAAATAAATTCAAGTAAACACTTATGCGACAAAGAGGCACTCACAGTGGCCTGGTATGCATAAACAGTATGAACAGTGTGACAGTGTAATCCCAACCTCACACCCCCCAACCCAACACACACACACACACACACACACACATACACACACACACACACACACACGCCAGCCCAGCCCTGACTTCAGGCAGAGTTTGGAAACGAGCCTAAACCCCTACCTCACCCCCAGCACCGATGCACCGACACCAATCCTCATCACCCACCCCTCCTCTCTCTCCTCTCTCTTTCCCCACACCTGACTCCTGGCTATATAAGCCAGACTCTAATCCATCTTCCATCATAATAACACACATCCCAAACCACGTTGTTTTGCAGGGTGTTCAGCAAGTTCATCTCCAGGGATGTTTTTGTGTTTTTCCCCAGGACGGCCTATTGTTTTAGCAACACAAGTTGCTATAAATCAATCCGCTCTCTGCTTCGCTCTGGCCTCCATTTAAAAGCTAGAAGTGAGATTTTTCTGTAATGCATTTGGTTGCAGAAGATGCAACCAAATAACTTATATTTTATATTTGCAAGCAGTAATCTTTATCGTATAAACACACAGCAAACAGATTCTTTAATGTCTTCTTTTTTGCTCCTGGATGACTTCATGATAAACTAGAATAAATATCAACCAGAGTCCCAAAATACTGATCAACACGAGTAGGCTTGTAGGCCAACACCCATATTGATATTTAATTTTCTGTTTGGATTCTTCTCTATCATAAGTATTGTAACCAAACGGAGCTGCTTGGGTTTAAAACCCCTGGGATGGTTGCTATTCGATTTCAAAGGGAATGTTTAGAAACCTGATCCGACCCTCCAGCGAACATACCTACACCCACGTCTCCCTTACCCCTCCTTCTAAATCACTCCACTGGAGCAGAGTAAACAAACTCCAGTTTGCTCTCTGATATTGAGAGGTTAAGACAAGCGGCAATCCTCCACTATGACAACACGGCCTCAGACAGACGATGTCATCTGTCTTACCTCACTCTCCATCCATCACTGCGCCGGAGTCGACTTGTCTGACAGTCCCACTCTCGCTTTTCTCATTGGCACAGGCCGCCACATCTGTCACATTTTCCTCCCAGTTTTCTTTTATTACACCAGATGAACTCCGCCTCCTTCGCTCTGTATTCACGGGCACCTGAAGGGCAAGCAGGCAGAGAGAGGTCCTATTGATTAGTCATGGTATCTGATGTCATCCCGGCTCCATGTACATGTTTCCTGTGAAAATGTGAAAGTCTTATTGCCATGAAAGAATTCCTTTAAAAACGTATTAATCGAACACTTTAACCGAAGATTTTTTGCACATGTAGGCTGAAAAGAGCCAAATTATTTGAAGTTTTATTATTGATGTAGGATGCAAAATGCTCTTAGACATCAACACCAACATTTACAAACTAAAGTTAGTAAAGAAAAATAGCCTCATACTTAACAAGTTATTTTTTTGACTATTTAGAACTAAAGTATGGCTTTTTAATTCAATCTGTGTCGGATATTCAAGGGTTTAAATATTTTGGCATTGATGGAGCCTTCACAGATGTGGAAGCTGCCCATGCCACAGACACAAGCACCCAGTTTTGACCTTAAGCTTTGTCCCTTGCACACAGAGATTCCTCCCGATTCTCTGAATCTTTTGATATTATACACTGTTGATGGTGGGATCTTGAAAGCCTTTACACGTGGAGGATTTTTCCGAAATTGTTTCACAATTTTTAAACCCAGTTTGTCTCAGATTGGTGAAGCTCTGTCCATCTTTCCATATGAGAGTCTCTGCCTCTCTGAAATGCTCCTTTTATACCCAGTCATGTTACTGACCTGTTGCCATGCAACCTAGTTAGTTATTCTTGATATGTAACGATTACTTTTGCAGCCTTTTGTTGCTCCTGTTCAACCTTTTTACAGACGCGTTGCTGCCATCAGATTCAAAACAGGCTCATATTTTTTAGAGTGAATTCATGACAAATGTGTTTTGTGATCCTCCCGTCACTGAATCTGCCAACATGGTCCGATTCGTGCACATTATCTGTGCAGGTTTAGAGACGATCGGAGTAAAACACTGAATGGTGGCATGTCGTTTATGAGGGATTTAGTCCTACTCATCTAATGTTAGCATAACTGAACTAAATGAGCTGCCTTTCCTGTAAACATCTTATCCTGCTTTCAGAAAGCAGACTGATTACTGAGGTCTGACTGATCTGGCCATGTTGACTCCATCTGTCGGTCATATCAATATGGAGGGAAAATTCTAATGTTCTTCTTAGTAGAGCCGATGTTAACTTCATACATCGACTACTGCAGCGTTCTTCCCGCAGGTCTTCCAGCATAAACAGCAGAACTCTTACACATGGTCAAAAATGGCTCCTGGCTACTAAAGGATGATTGAATTTAGACTCAGTCATACAGGTTTTACTCCTTCTTGGTCACTGTGTCCCTCTAAGGAACAACTCTCCATCGAGTCTCTATCTAGACCCACCATGAGAACAGAGGCACCCCTTTCTATAAGAACCACCTCTAGACTCCCTACATGCTCTTCTTGCAGTCTGTCCTTTGAGCAGATCTGGTAGTTACTGTTCTTTTCCTACAAGATAAACTCACCTGATGGGTGGATATGATCGTTTGAGCACTCTGCTGTTAAAAAAATAATAAATTAAACATATCTTTGCATGCATAATCAGAAGAGGTGGCTACAAACAGCAGATATTTCAGTGAAAAGTGTAAAATAAGCTTTCCATTTCTGAAAGTGTCAGGCATCTCAAATGAACAATTTTACACAATTTTGTAAAACCTTCTTCTAAAAACAGCAGTGAGAACCGGAGGAGTTATTGAACGAAGCCGTTTTCTTTTGTTTTTTTTACATGAAACCCAGACTCCGTCCCACCGAGGAGATTCTTTTCACACCCACAGGGCAGGAATAAGGAGGAATCTCCCTCTGCTGTGAAACTGCAGTAACAAAGTCAAAGTGTATCTAGCAGACTCAAGGGGCCAGCGGGAAGTTTGCCCTTCTGATCCTTGTATAATCTGCCCTGGGGAAGACACGGCTACTTTCCTTACCACCGTCAAAGGCACCTCCCCTCGGCTTTGAGCCTCACATCCTGATCTGATTGAGCTGGAGGGAAAATATTGACTATTCCACGAGACAAAGCAGTGTAAATATTTGAAGCCGAGGCTGTGATACTCCACGGCGGGAAAAGTGGGATTGTGACTCAAACGTTGACAGTTTGGCAAAATAATTCAATAACAACCCAGATTTGAACAAATAAGTGGCTAATCTAATTGCATCTCTTTAAGAGTTTAATGGCAGACGAGTTTCAACTTTCACAAAAGCTTCATTATCCCCCCCCCACCCACCCCCTCAACCTGGGGTCCTTCAGTTAACTCACATAAAACTCACATAAAGCCAATGGCACCAGGAGAGGCGCTCTGATAAATCAGCAGCAGGCTGCGAACAGGGCCCGGAGCCGGCGGACCTGTGTGCAACGGGACAACTCTATCGCTGAATTTCACAGGTCATTACTCTGGCTCCAGCCATCGCTGCCTCCAGTGGCTCTGGAGACGGCCAGCTTTTTCTCAGAGACAACAGCTTACTGGGCTTTGTGCTAGCTAAACAAGCGTGTCTGTCTCACAGCAGTAGATTAATGTCTAGATAGAGGTTTTTGCTCCTCGGGGAGACCTGTGGAGGAGCCATCCATCAAACCTTTGGAGACCATTACACAATAAGAAAATAACACAATCTGGGAGAGGGGCTCATTGACTGAACCCTGTCCTCTGTGGGCTGCAGTGAGAGAGCCAGACGGAGGAAGGTTTAAGTTTCCTGAAAAACCAGTGCAAGCACAAAAAACCTACAATTTCCTCCATAAAAACAGCCAATTACAGGAGATGTTGTGGAAAACACTCGGCTTCAATCTGCACACAGACCAACTTATTGATGAATCGACTTGTTTCTGACGAGCTTTTTTCATTGATTGTCATCTGTGAGGAGGTGTGTGTGTGTGGTAAACACACAAACCCTCAACATGAATGACAGTAAACAACACAGGATCTCCTGTTGCACCCCCCCACCCCCCGAGGAGAGTGGGGTCACACAAACACAGCATCTGACTGGCTCTTAATTTGTTTAAAGCAGCCCATTCAAACAAGATCCCCAGCAGAGAGAAAATCTCGTTTCCAAGGCTGTCGCCATGGCCTGAGCTGTGTTGTTCAGGACGCTGCTGACGACGCAGCTGACTTCCAGCACACACGGCTTCACAGAGGCGCCAGGTTGTAATTAACACATTGCAGATTACGTTTACAGGACCAACACGGTCTGCCTGAGTTTTATTACCACCGGGGATTGTACCTCTGCCCTCCTGCTACACAAAAACACTCTCTGTTTGACGTTGCTGCGTCCTGTGTGAGAACATCTGACAGGTTTTGATGGTGCTAAGTGTCAGCTGGCTGCTCGGAGATAATGAGAATCCCCCCCCCCCTCGCTTTTAGCAGTTTTCCAGCCATGAGCGGCTGAAGAGCCACGCTGCAGCCTGGCAATATCCATCTATTTCCATCCTCCCTGTCTGCAGCGTTCATTCATTCGTTCGGGCTCCTGCTGTTGGTCTAACGGTCTTGTTAGAGGAGCAGTGAAAGTAATCCATTTCTTGGCAGCAGGCGGCAGACAGCTGGGCAGTGAGGAGCTGCACAAAGTGGCTGATATAATTGTGCAGTAATCATCTTCACGCAGCTCCTCCGTTTCCTCTCTGATGCCAAGCAGGGCTTTAAGTTAACATGCTAAGGTAATAAAACAGCCATTAAAGTGCCAAAGTCCTTTAGTCATCCAGCTTTCACTGAACATGTCAGTTTGTACAGAGAAGAAGAAGTTCTCCTACAACTCCTGCAGCTCCACTGCAGAATGATCAGTTCCTCAGGTTGGATCTTTCATAGGTACGAGAATGGCTGAACTGAACAGATTCTTCCAGTTTTTTATGAACATTTAAATAAAACTTTAATGTAAATGGAATTATATCAAAATCAGAGATTAGCTTATTGATACTCCAGAGTCGATACTTTGATTTCTGCAAGCCAAAATATCCAATTCAATACTTTTTTAAATATCGTGATACCACTGTGATGATAAAAACGTGCCATTTGTTTTCACTTCTGAGAGTTTTAGGGATTAAAATTAAACCAGCCCTGGTGTTTCCTTCCATGTCACATGACTTCTGTAGCCTATCAGAAGTCAGGATGATTTTGCATCTTAATATTTTATTGGTTTAATGCAAGTTCTTGACCACTAGTTAATCTTATATTCATTTGTAGTCAGATTATTTTTTTTTTTATCATTTTAATTATAAAGGTTTAATCTAATTTTTTCATCTATATATTTTACTATCATTTTATGAGCATTTCTTTCAAGTATTTATGTTCATGAGTTTTTAAAAAATATTAAAGATATTAATGCACACAATAACTGTGTGATTTTCCTTTAAGTATTGATATTGATGAAAAGTATGATAAAATAATGGTATTTTATCAAATAAAAAAAATGTTATCAAAATAAGAGAAGGATGCAGTGTTTGAAGAGTATATGTGTCCAAAGAGAACAAATCACCTGTCCATAAACTAAATGTTTTGATTAAAAAACATCCAGAAATCAGTATTTAGTGGAATAAACCTGGAACTTTTCGTGGGTTTTGACATGTTTCCTGACAGTTTTGCTGTTTGGTAACTTTATACTCAACAAATGTAAAAACAGCTCAGCTTCGCTTGATGGTTTGATGATATTTCAGAGATGTTCAAATGTGGAGATTGAGCTGGTCATGATTCTCTATCCAGACCTTTATTCCTCTGACTGCACGGCATGGAGCACTATCCTGCTGGAAATACTCATCCTCTGAGTTTGGAATAGTCTCAGCATAAAGAAAAAAAAAAGTTTTTTCTATAATAACCTTGTGTGTGGCTTTATTAATGCATCCCAGTCTCAGAGTATGAAACAGTTTTAAAGGTTACTTGAGGGCGTTTCTTGTTTTACCTCATAAACCAGAATAAGATGAGCTTGTGTAGGAATTTAATCTTTGGTAGTAATAAAATTAAGTTTAGATTTACCCAGATATTTTTCTATATAGCATCACATTTTGGGGAATCCTCAGTGTTAAAGATATCAGATATTAAAATGTTAATATTCGTCCTGCTTCAGCCGCCGAGCGCTGCTGCTGTTTGCATCCCGGCCGGGACACAATAAGTGCAGCTGTGGTAAACATCTGCCGACATCTGCACCACTAGATGGCACATAAGCAGCTTCACAACATTCGGAACGCAGGCAGCTGTCATTAATATTCCTTCATTGAAAATTTCTCAACTGATGCCTTGCAGGCGTGTTAGAAAAAAATATTCCTCCTTGACTAAAAATAAACGCAGACGTATAACTGGGGGTCAAGCCGCAAAAACAAGACAAGCGCTGGATCAACAACTTGCAGTAAACTGTGGCAAATTCCTCCCGAGGGAGTCGATTATATATCAGAATACGGAGAGGTGTCAGTCCTGTGGAAAATGCCTGGCTTTCCCATTTATCTCCCAAAACTCATGTGTCTTAAACACTTCACACTGAATTAGGCTGAAGTGGAAACCCACTCTCCAGACTTGCAGCACTTCTTTCCACTCCATGGCAGGGTGATAAATCTTCCATTCTCCGCTGCCCAAACTTCCCTTGTTCCTCTCTTTTATAAGCTTTCTTCTGCTCTCTCTGTTTGAGCAACAGTAGTTTGTTTTGCTCAGCAGGAAAAGCTTGAAAGGAAATAACAAAAGGCCATGATGACGATTATATATCTGTATGTTGTTTCAAATGAGCAGCATTGCATTCTTGGTTGGAGTACAATGCCCTTAATCAAAGGTTAAGAAATGCACTTAACACCTAATCTTCCCTAATTAACATGCTCCATCTTGTTTTTCTATCTGTACACAAACAGAAATATAAACCAACAATTTGTGGTTTCAGGAGTTGCAAGCTCCGATATTTCAAAAAGGTTTGAAAACCAAACCTTTCCCCTCCTCTGACATATGAGATAATCGGTTTTCCCTCTCAGACAATGAAGAAATCAGATTTGTAAAATAGCTGGGATTACGCCGTTAGTCCTGTTTTCCCATGAACGACACAGTGTTTGACATGTTTGTACAGAAACTTGACAGAATGCAATTATACCAGCAACCCACAGGCGTGTTAATGACGGGGCTCAGTCAACAGGATGGAGACGCCAGGTGGGGTTTCGTCTCCGTCTCCGATGCTGGAGGGCTTTGCTCCTGATAACCTTTTATACTCCTGATGAAGCTGATTATGTCGGCCTGAGTGGAAGACGCAACCTTGGTCCCGCTGAAGTTTACGTTCAACTGGGAAACACTTGAACTTTGACTCTTCTCGTCAGTAGTTGTTGCAGCCGTAACTCAAGGCTTCTCTGGCAGACCCTCGGCAGCACGATGCATGGAAACAACAAAATTATTAAAGGAATATTCTGTGATTTTTCCAACCTGGGCCCTATTTTCCTCTAAATCACACCATGACTGCTAAAAATCTGCAGCGTGATATAACGTGACAATCGTCCAAGCCGGAGCAAAAATGCTCGCGTTTGCACAGGACAGGTTCAGGTTATCAATATTTTACATCTAAATACAAAGAGGCTGAAACCACCTCATGTTGCCAGAACAGAGATCAGGTAGTCATGTTGCAGTGTGTGGTCTGCAACGGGGTGTACGTCCACACCTAAAACTGTTTTCATGGGCAATGCAGACCAGACAGGTTTTGCAGGGACAACCAGTCATAACTCAAAGTCCAGAATTTGTTATTCAGGCTTCGAGGACCTAAAAGGCTCATTACGTAGCTCAGTAATGAGTCCAAGTGAGTTCATGTGTGAGACCGATATCATTATCCATCCAGATACATTCATGATGGTTAACAAAAACAGTCATGCGCCTCATCCACCGTCATACGTGCTTATAGAACAGTGTGGTCCAGAAGGGACTCCGTACTAAGTTTTGAGAGCATGGCTGCAACGTCCATGAGTGAACAGGAAACTGTAAAGGAAGTTTGGACCTGATTCTCCAGAAATTATGCTGAAAAACATATTTCTCCTCTCTCAACAGATCTCGATGGTTCAAATGTGACGTCTGTTGTCTCTTTCTGTCCTCTCTCTTTCTGTCCTCTCTCTTTCTGTCCCCTCTCTTTCTGCCCC
>JAOXYM010000022.1:22847557-22862631 GCA_028567055.1 Leptatherina wallacei | reverse complement strand
TTGAGTTTCCAGATTCCAGATTTCAAGATGGCCGCACCAAGTACCACTTGTTGTCCATCAATATGTGTGGTTTATTAATGATTATCACCATAATTGGCTGGTGTTCTCACGTGAACATTTCTACAATGGGTTTGTGATTTTTCTAGTTTCATAAAGCATAATTGTAGATGTTCACAAATCGACTATTTTGGTGGCGTCTACTTTTTCCCGTGTGGTGCAGCGGTAACGCCGACTGCCTGACTGTTGCAGGTCTGAGTCCGTTTCTCAGTACCACAAACAAAACATCCCCTGAGAAGGTTATAGATGACTCTGGTGTATAGACCTCACCTTGTACAATGAATAAATAATACATAAAAACAAATCTTCAATGGCAGTATTTATTATATAATTCCCTACGGCAAAGAAATGAAAGAGATGATTCTTTGAAACGCTGTATTTTCCTAATATGTGATCCCTGAATCTAGTTTTGGGACAGAGATGCCTTTTGAGTTCTAAATAATGAAGCTTGGATGTATGATTTGTAGCAGGAAATCAGGGCTGTCAACAACTGGTGTAAGAGTAGATGTTACCCCCAGATTTTCCTTCCATCCGCTTCACTGCCCTCCAAGCCACAAATGGATCGACTCTTATTGGGTTGCTGAAATAACCTTTCACCGATTTAATGTTCATGAATAAAACGCTAAATTTAAGAGGGGGAAATTGAGACACTGTCAAGTCAATATCAAGCCGGATGGACAGATGGATGGACGGACGGACGGTAGCAAGTCCAATCAGCCCAACTCTTCAACATCCTTTCAGTTTTTGAGTGAGTAAGACTGGGATCAATCAAATCACTATCGAACCGTATCATAATCTAAAACAAGACAAACAGCCAAATAAAACCTGCAATGATACTACAACATATAACACAACACATTGTAAAAATGTAGTGGAGTAGAAAGTAAAGATATTTGCTGTAAAATGTAGTGAAGTAAAAGTCAAAAGTACCACGACTAAATCTACTTAAGTACTTTGTTACATTCCTCCACTGGACCTGAACTCCCAAGTTCCATATTTCTGAATCTCTTTGAATCATCTTGTAAAAATTGTACAGTAATACAGCTGAATTGACAATAAAGTTGCTCTCATTCTTCTGTCAGGTGGTTAATCATGTCTGAAACTGGCTGTAAAGCAGCACATTAAGCACATTAAAGCATTTCCAGTGAATTAAGCTAAATCTAACAGCACGATGATCTCCCACAGAGAAAGTTATTAGTGGTCGAATGTCTTTGGTATGCTCGTCCCAAGGCGTTCCTCAAGGCTCTGTGCTCGGTCCTCTCCACCTCACCCTCTATATTTTCCCTATTGGCCATATCATTCGCAGCCATGGACTCAACTTCCACCCAGATCTACATCTCCACCACATCCATAACCTCCGCAACCCTCTCCACTCTCTGCCTCACAGAACCAAATCATGGATGCAGGCCAATGACTTACAACTCAACAAGAGATAATATAGATAAATACTTTATGGGAAATTGTAAAACAAAAAACAACAACAATAAATCTGACATGCTAATTGGCTCTAAATCCCCATCACGCCATCTCCTCATGACTTCTGCCTCACTCTTGACCAGTCCACACTAACTGGAGGTTTCCCGCATCTGAGACCACATCACCCCTGTCCTCAAGAACCTTCACTGGCCTCCCATCTCCTCATTTTGAAAGCCCTCCATAACCAGGTCCCCTCCAACCTTACCTACCTCCTCCATCCCTACACTCCATCCTGAAGCCTCCGGTCCTCAGACTCCAATTTCCTCCACCCTCCTGTCAGGACCAAGCACAGAACTTGTGGGGACAGAGCCTTCTCCATCGCAGCCACCTCTGATCAGATACTGCACAGAACCGTCCATATTCACTTCACTACTCAAAACTCATCTTTTTAAAAGTGCTTTTAATGCCTGATGCTTGTGATTTCCTAAATTTTAACCTTTTTGCTATTTACTACCTGTTTTATGTAAAGCTTTTATTATGTATAATGACAGGTAGCTAAATTCAATTGTGCATAATGGACCTGATAGCAAATACTCTCCAGTTGGAATTGTACAAACTATATCTTGTATTTGCATTTATGCACATATTTCCTGGTTTCCTTTAAACATATCATGAAATAAGAGGTGACTTTTAAGACTTTTGCTCAGTCCTTGTTTTACAAACGAGCCAACACTGATACTTTAAGATATATTGAAGATGGGAATTTAAGTCTCAGAGGTGGATATGGAAACAATTTACAGATAATCTGCAATTAATGTGTGAATCTAACAAACCTCCTACAATGATCTTTTACAATACTTCCCATCTGATCGAGACCAAGAGTGAAGCGAGTGATTTCCTGAATATCCTTAGGCAGCCTGTTTAGTTGTGTAATACGACAGACTGATAAGAAAGAACTGGTAAGAACTCAGGACTGGATGAACCTGAATGTGCCTTAGGTTTTCAGAGGTGCCAGTGGGGTGGTGGGTGGACAGAAGAAACTTTGGAGACACGGGAGAGGAGTGATGGATGGCTCGCACGCCAGTCATTGTGAGAAAATTATAGCTGGATGCTGCCAGCTGAGGCAGCGTGGCGGTCGGCCAAAGCCCGACAAGAACAAAGGCCAAGGATCCCTGAGCGAGTGAGCGCCAGCCTGCTGAGATCCAAAGCTTCATATTTACATGCAACGCTCAAGAGTTAATTGCATTGAATTCCTGTGCTGGGTACAAAGTGGGGGCTGTTGTTTATTTAACACGACAAATACACCATTTCCACCCGATCCTCACATTTCTAAAGGATCCTTATCCAAAGATGCAGAAGGATTTGAGCCCCCACACGTCATAATAAACTCATTAATTGCTGTTTATTTGAAATGTAATGCAGCTCAGGGCCGAGAGACTTAAACACAGTTGTATTTTTATTCCCCACAAAAGAAACACGGTGATCTTTTGCAGAGAAACAGAGCAGTAGTAAGTTCATACGAGCAGATATTGGGTTTAAATATTTTCTGTTATCGCTGTGTTTTTCGGGCTCCCTGAAGAAAACATCCAAGTTTCACACATTCCTAGAATTACCTTGCATGTTTGGAGTATTATTTGCATTTAATTCAGCTTCTCAGAAAATTTTCATGTGTGCAGGAAGGCAAAGAGGCCCCCTTTAACAAACCAGACCTCATCTTCGCAGTGGTCGGTGGACTAAAGCCAAAATGTGTCAGGGTTGCTACGGTTCCTGATTATTTGCAAATAAACGGTGCCCTCTCGACTCTCCCGGCTTGGCAGAGCTGCCCCCGTGCACATCAAAGTCAAGCCTGACCTTGCATACCAGATGAGGGTTCGATTAATGAGCTCTGGACATCAAACAGCGGGATCACCCCCCCCCCACACACACACACCCCCACACACACACAAATCATCAAAACCAAGCTCAGTGATATTTTACAGCAAGCAAAAAATGTTGGGAAAAAGAAATCTACATCAAACTTGCCACGCATCTGAGCGTGAACATCGTGACCAGGACGAGGAGTAGCAACAGCAGCGAGGAGATTTCAAAAGCATCCAATTATCTGATGTGTGGGAGAGCGCAACCAGCTCGGCAGCCGAACAGCATCTTTACCAAACGAATGACAAAATTAACAATTAACGTTCATATTCTAAAGAAAACATACGTATTCTGGCTGAAATGTGCTAAGTCATGGTTATTAGATTTGATAAGCAATCCATAAGATTTTGTTCATGCCAAGACCTGAGAGGCGAGCAATATGTTTTTCATGTCAGATCCTGAAATTAAAGGGATTCCTTAAGGTTGAGTTATAAAGATTCACATGCGAAAGCCTCAGTTCTGACAGAGGAATGATGTAGGAGGAGGCTCCAAAGAAGCAAATATCGCTTGAATAACTCAGAGATAACTTCTAATTGCTGGATGATCACACAGCCTCGGTGAAAGTATGCACTCTGTTGTCCAAATAGCAAAATAATTCAATACACCGGCCAACATTTTTTTAATAAAATCATTTTAAAGTGGTGAAACTTCCCATTTACTAATGTCCGTTTTGTACAATTCAGTAATTTTCCATCTGTACAACGGTGCATTTTGCTGAAAAATACACTCAAACTCACACAATTATGAATATAGGGATTATTTTTACAAATTCGGTTGTTAATTCATTGCAGATTAAAAACAGGATTAAGTCTTTAGCTCTTTGATGTCACCAGTCCGAGTTTCTTTAGTAGATAAAAGCGAATTATCCTGCCCAGCCAACTATTTTTTTATCAGAAATGCAAGCATTTGGAGTAACCAATGCTCCAATTTTAGCCCCTACAGAATGCTTTATGTCTCCATGCCCATACCATCACTCTGCCTCCACCGTGTTTGATAGATGATGGGGTGCTTTACACCGGTACAGGTAAAGCTTTCCTAAACTGATCTAGGCTCATTGGAGGCTTTCTAACACATCTAAGACTCAAAAAAACATTAAGACTCAAAAAAAGAAAACGAAAAAAAAACGAAAAAAAAACAATAATCTAAAAAAATAAAAAAATGTTTGAGCCGCTGCCTGATCTTTCTTTTTGGACCTTTTCCTATCAGCTATTTTCAAATAAAGGCCACTAGTGCCCAAGAATCTGCGTGACTAAGTTACTAATTGAGTTTCTTCAAAAATAAACAAAAAAAAAATACCTCTACCATTAAGTGATAAATGGCTTTGACACTTAATTGTCTTTGTGAGCTCGTGAAAATGAAGGCGCCACATGCATTCATTTGCTTAGACTGTAACAAACAAGCTGCTAATAAAGGTTAAAGACAGGAGTTGGCCTCTGGCGTCACTGGATTAACAATAAGGTGGATATAAAGAAAGAATTTACTAAAGTCATCCGTATTGTTTCCTCATCTGCCTGATTGAAAATGGCAGCGAAAGTTAAATGTGAAGTTCCCAAAGAAAATAACACGAGACCTCATTTACAGGAGAATAAAAGAAAAAGGAGCAGAAAGGTTCTCCGTACTCTGAACAATAAGAACCTGGGAAAGAAACAAAATGAGGCTGGAAGTGAGCGACAGGTTCATATCTGAGCTGCGTGAACAACAAACAGCTGCGGGCAGAGAACACCTGCCTTCATTCAGGTCCGTTTCCCGGAGGCCTCGGCTCCAGCCGTGGCCGGACATCTGCACGGCCGAGGAATGAAACTTCTTCAGATTTGATCGTACTGACAGATGTACGCAGACGAGTCGCTCAGGTCGCTGAAGGAGGACTTGTTTTCTCTGACAGCTTGGGAAATACTGATGAACTCTACAGTGAATTACAGAGATTTAGGATATATTTTCATTGTTTTTAAACATCTTTTTAACATTCATCTCTAATTGTCATCTTAAACTCGACATGTGATTGCAGAAATTTGTGTTTAATGTTAAAGCTTCCTTAACTTGAGCTTTTTTGGTGTAAAAATCCATCTCTGGTCTGAACCCGGAGTTGAATTGTGTCTGACTTTTTAAGTGTAATGAATATATTTTAATGAGATGAGCCTTGTTGCCAGCCAAACCTTCTCTGAGCTGCATTATCAGGATCAAAGAGCTCTTATTCTCTTTCATCGCAGCATAAAGTCATTTTATTACAGAACTGCGCTCCGAGTCGGGGTGAATGTGTATATACGGAGCTTTCAAACCCCATCATTACAGCACATCCTTTCATGGTCTGAAATGTTGAAATGTTAACGGTGCTATTTGAACTTTTCTGTAATTTCCATTGAATAAACATCCCTCTGCTGACTTTAACAAACCAAGCCTGCAGATTCGTAATTGAGGAGCAACAAAAGGCTACCTTTGGCTCATTAAGGAGCTGGTTTGAAACTAATTTTATCATCTGTAGAGAAAAATGAATGACTTGTGTTTGATATTGTTGGCTAAAATAACAAGGAGAGGTTTGCTTTGATCAGGATGGAGGAGAACTTAATCAGCAACAAGGTTCTGGCTTCAAAATTTCTCCACAGAAAAAAAAAAGTTGATTAGGGTTAAAGAGGAGTGGAGGGGGAGTCGAGCAGCAGCAAAAAAACATGCACATACCCAAAGACATCATTAAGTTAATGGATTGCTGGTGACTAGAAGCATTACATTGTTGGGGTATCTGAGACTTCGGTGTATCTGTGGACAGGCGAGGCCGTGACAGAAGGCGTTAGCAGTCCCTGCATCCTCAGGCCTGCAGCTGGTATTAGAAGGCACCGAGCACTCTGTCAACACGTATTAGTCCGCGCACAAATCATCTGACCGGCGTCGGCCTGTTTTACAGCAGGAAAATCTGAGCGACAGAAAGGTGGGAGGAAAAAGAAGTGACTTGTGTTCCTCGGCGATAAGGAATATAATAATCATATGACTCGAGGACAAAATTATAAGCTTCCTTATGAAATTTAGAGTTTTTTTTTTTTGTTTTTTTTTAAAGGTGCAAGGAATGCAAGGTTTCAACACACTACTAGTTGACTTAGAAGTCACAAATCATTTCTGTTTTCATACAAAAAGAGAATTCAGAAAAAGTAAAAATAACCAGGGTCAACTTTATCAGAGGTTTTAAGAGTTTACCTTTTTTATTGAGCTCAAAACTCATCAAATCAAGTTAAAACTGAGGGTTATCTTCAAGTAAGGGTTTGAGCGTCGTGTCCAAAACAGAAGAAATCCGTTTAGACTTATGAAAAAGAATCGTTGATGCTCACAAAGCAAAAGAAGAGTTTCCAAGTATCAAGAGCTGGAGTGGGAAGTATCATCAAGAAGAAGCGTGGCAGAGGCCGGGGGGGAAAGATTTAAACGACCCTGCAAAGAAAACTAGGGAGAGATGCGTCTAAAGACCCTGGAACAACCGTTAAGTCAGGAATGGACAGTGAGGTTGCAGAGGAAACACCAGACAAAACTAGAGCTTTTTGGCCACAGGGACATTGCTGATGTACACCATCCCCACAGTGAATCATGGTGGTGGAAGTATTATGCTGTAGGAGAATCTTGTCAAACTGGAAGGAAATATGAAAGAAAAAGAAGATTTTGAAAGAAAACCTGAAGCGGTCAGCAGATAAACTGGGTCTGAGTTGTCAAAGCCCAGACTGAAGATGAAGGTCCACACCAGAGGGCCGTCAAATCTGGAGGAGTTTGAGGGATTTGCCAAAGAAGATGTTCTCCATCAAAATGACTGTTGGCATGGGGGGGGGGGGTTTGGAGAATAATTTAAGCATCCAAAACAAAACTAGGATAATTTTATTTTTGAATTTCTGTGTTTAACTGCATTTGGGAAAAAGTTATCAGATTCTGAGGGCTTCAGCCTGGACTGGAGCTCATCAGCTGTTAATGGCACTGGCAGTAAGATCATCAAACATCGACAATCCAGCACACACATCAAAGGTCGCACGGTGTGTTTGTTTAGGTTCAGATCTGCGGCCTCGCGTTGCTATCCGGTGACAAGCTCGGGGATCTGTCAGCTGCACGCGTACATGCAGAGCCGGCTCTGAGGTTAAGGAGCATCATTACGGACTAAACACAGGCTCTCTGGTGCCCTACAGTCTGCCCAGCTGAGGCTCTGGAACAACTGAGGTAGGGAGGGGTGGGATGGGGGGGTGTCTTAGTGTGAGAGAGAAGCAACCTCACAAAACTGGGAATAAATTTCCATTCTACATCTTAGACTAATATGGCTTTATCTACAATATTCCTTTAGATGTGAGGCATTGTGAAGCTTTAACTACAGAATATGAAAATCAAGGTGAAGCTGGAAGAATTTGTGGATTTTTTTTTACATTTGTGGGGTTTGTCAGCATCCTTAGATTCATTGAAAAATGAATATGTTTGCAAAGTGAGAAGATGTAAGAACCGAACTAGAAGCAGAGCTCCACAGATGCATTAACAGCAAAATGTCAGATTTATTGTAAGGAAACAACAGTAAGGAAGTTAAATGTTTCAAATCTGCTCCTGCTGGGCTGAAAAATAGGGAGGAGGGATTGTTCAGATGAAATTGTGACCTGCTGATTCCTCCAACCAACGAATCTCTGCTCCCTCCTTTATCAGCTTGTAAAGACTCTGATGGATCTGACCGAGGGCCTTGGCACTGATAAGATATAGCTGGTTAAAGCAAGAGCAGAAAACCTACTTACCACAAACAAAAGAAACATTTTCTTCCAAAAAACAAAAACCCTACCAAATCCTCTTTTTGTTTCTGTTACTACGCAGCGTTAAGTCAGAGTAAACCTGACACCATTGTGGAGCTCATAAGCGCTTGATTGTAAGAAGTACGTGATGCGTAAAATAGTGTTAGGCCGCGAGCTGCGCGCAATGTGGCAGGTGACTTCAAACCATCCAGCTCTCGTGATCAGAGGAAGAAAAGAGGGAGAGAAAAAAGCATCTTAAATCATTTCAGTGTGGTTTTATTGTACGAATATAAAGAATAAATAATGCATTTCCTTTATTTACAGGATAGTCACTGATACATGCCTGTATCCATAATTAATGTTCAACTCTGAGGTCGATCTGCTTCATCCAGATATGAAAACAGTAAGTCCGTGCGTGGCTCTCTGCGCCACAGCTCCATAAATACAAAATATATAACCAATATTCTCCACAAATAAAGTAGACTCTGGTTACAAATAATACTGACTTTGTACAAGGAGTTTTATAGATATTTATAAAAAGAAACTGCATGGCAACGCATATACAGAAAATACATTCCTACACTCCGTAGTGCACGTGGAAAAATAATTATAAAAAATACTGAGCTTATAATTTAAGTTTAGAGAATAATCTTTTAACTTGAGCAGGAGCATTTGCAGTCTGTGATGACCGGATACTGCACCGGGATCCAGGCGCATTTCAGTCCTCCTTTCCTCTGTATGCATCTCCATCTCAGTATGGTCAGGTGGGTAGAGTTCGCGGGTTTACACACCATCCCCTCCGGGACAGAACACGACCTTTTGCTCAGGCAGCTGCCTGCGCGCACAAACCGCGGCCAGAACCTGTTCCCCAGGTCGGTCCAGGTGTACGCCACCGGACAGAAGGAGTAGGCCCACAGCCACTGCTGCAGCCGCCGCTTCAGTTTCTTGCTGGGCTTGTGCTTCTTTCCGAACTGGACGTCGAAATCCACCGCTCGGATCTCCTTGGGCAGAATTCCGGCCGCCTTTTGGCTCTCAAAGTCATCCAACTCGTCGTTGCCCGCGTATTTGTCCTCCACGGGCGGCAGCACGGACAAAAAGCGGCTGTCAAAGTCTCCCAAGATGCTTTTCAGCTCGGTCTCGTTAAGGTCCCGCTCCTTGGGGTCAAAGACCGGATCCGGATCCTCTTTTAATTCCACTAGTGGCAGGGTGTCGCTCGGGATGGGCCGGAGAAGGTAGTAGTGCTGACAAATCCCTCTGTCCATCAGAAGTCCGAGAGACAACACCAACAGATAGACGGCTGCGCACTGATAGGACTGATCCATGTCAAACGGCGAGATCAACGCGCGCGCACACACACACACGCACAAACGAGCTTCTGGAGGCCACTTTCTTGTGCGCAATTACGCGTGAGCCGGATCTCAAGTTTCTCTAAAAATTCACTTTCCCATCATAAAAAAAATCCGCAGCAGAGATGAAACATTCGTCCGCAGCAGCATCAGAGGAACCGATTTCGGCTTATCATGCGCGTGACAAAGATCAGCTGTCTCCCTGTGCTCCGTGCGCGAGGGCTCGGCATGATGCTCCTAGTAGTCTCCTTTGCGGGGAAAAGTGCTGAGCGCAAGCCACGACCTCCGTTTTTATCCTCCACGCGCAGCGTGATGTAATTTGTGTGCCCCTCTTTGAATGTGGGTTTGTTGTCTCGGAGGAGATCCCCAATACCTCCTTCTTCCACGCAGTGGGAGGGGAGGGGGGCGCGGAGAGGAGACGCCCCCTGTTGGTTTTCCAGTCTACATTAAATCAGTCTTTCATTCTTCACGGGTGTTGGTCAGACCGAGTGAATCCTGCTGGGAGTCTCTGCAGGATCCAAAACCTCTAAAAACTACTTGATTAAATGAACCAGAGACTAAACGTGTTCATTTATTCATGTGCAACTTAGCAGCATTCCTACATCACATGAGTATTTTCACTTTCTGATGGCAAAAGCTAACAAATATTTCATTTCCACGCAGTTTCCGATACTAAAGGTTTTCTTTTAAGCAGCTGCAACATCCACATTCATGGAAATTCAGCACAAACTGCTCAAAATTTTACTTAAATTCAGATTAAATGGATCTAAACATCTTGTTTTTCCTCAAGAAGCAGGAGCTTGCTTTACTAGAGCAGAAAACCTCACAGAAACCTACAAAACTCTCAGTTCCTTAAGAAAAAAATGATATTAAATGTACCAAAAATCTCCAACTTGACAGACTAAGATAAAGTTTCTATGACATGTTGCACAAGCGGATCCACTTCAGGATCTTTTATCTTAGTTTAGGGTCTCTGAAACCGCTCCTTTTAGGGTGTTGTTTTTCCCAAAAATGTATTCAGACCCAAATTAAATGAACTTGTTTTCCCTCAAGAAGCAACTTGCTATTGTAGATAAGCAATACTTTATTGAATACTTTTGTAGCGCAAAGAAACTAATCAGAACTCTCATTTCTTTGTAAGATACCAAAGTATTCCTAGTTTCCAACGTAGCCGAGCTACATTTAGCGGTAAAGCAGAAGACTTGTTCTTTTTGATGGACTGATAAAGTTTCTATGAAGTGTTGCACAAGCAGATCCAATTTAGGATCATTTGTCATACTTTTCAGTCTCTGAAAGAAACCTTGAAGACAGCCTCTTTCAGGGTGAAGACGTCTAAAGACTAAGTACATCAGAAAAGTAGAGATTTTTTTGCATGTGATGTTGTAAAAATTCTCCTTTATTTCCATGTGACGGTTCCTTCAGAGTACCAGGTCACTGTATCGGCCATAACTGACATATATGATGGAAAACAGCCAGGTGTCCACCTGACCAACTTCACCGGAGTTGCTGTGTGGGATGGGAATTATTTGAAGAAAAGAAGGGAAAAAAACACCAGTTTTTGTGCACAAGTGTAACTTTAACTGTGTGGAATAAAACTCTGGGAAGGAAAGAAACTAAATACTTGATTTAAAACTCTCGCTATCATTTCTTCATCAGAAAGGGGCCCAAGGCGGTCTTGTAAATGATGTTCTGCACCATTAAAATAAAAATCAAATCACCCTTTTATACTTGATTGAATAAAAACAGGATTTACAGTCTGATCGTGCGATAAAACGGCCTGCTAACTACTTTCTGCAGTGCATTTACTGCTTGTGTCCGACTCAAGTGGGACAATATTTCTGCCTGTAACGCGGCCATAGCGCCTCTCAATAAAGCGGGCCAAATTAACTCCAAATAAACAACGCTCTCTAAGCTGAAGCCATGGAAAGTATCACAATTTGCGAACCCGTCTAAAGCCGAGCTCAGAGAATCATTCTTTGAAAAAATAATTTAATGGAAGAACTTAGCCAGCTGCTACATCAGCCATAAACCATCTGCTTAAGATAAATGCATCTCTGTTTCATTTTGAATGAGCTAATTCACACAAGCACTTGAGCACACGACTCATTTAGTTTATGGTCAGCTGATGGTGAAAAGTCTGGAAAATGTCACGCTTATATTTTTCATCTGACCAGCACGTATCATAAACCATCGCTCCTGAGAAGGCTTGACAGATAGGCTCAATCCAGTGCATTCACACCGGGGACGGTGCATGCAGGGTAAACAACTCGCACAAACAAACCTTGGTGCCGAGAATCTGATAGCAAGAAATCCCTGATTTTGACCTAAATCCCAATAAAAATAAAAACCTTCAACTTTACTTTTTTTTACTTTATAATCATGATGAACCACTTCATCTCACACTTGAGGGAGTTTTAAAACAGAATTGGCATGTTAGTTCTCTTCAGAAACAATATTTACACACTGGAAAATTTCATTTCTGATGTGGCTGCATGGGAGAAGTCCAAATATGGTTCTCATTAAATGTCATCAGGATTGCCAGGCTCATTTAATGCAGAGTTGTTTTGGTTTCTTCTAATCCCTTCCTACTGTTTAACCACAGGAACATTTTGATAGTGAAATATTCCTCCTTAAAAAGTCAGGCTACTTGAGACAGACGCCTGCTTAATTGAGTAGTTTTTTTTTACCCTTTAAGTTAACCAAACACAGTTCTCTGGCTAATAAATCGCTGGATGTAATGACCTCTCCTTTAAAAAACGCTGGCTCTGGTTCCTGAAGACTTTTAAACCTGCGCTTTAGGATATACATCCAAAATTAATCTGTGTGTTTGAGCCGTGCGCAGGTCATTGTGGCCTTCCCTGCTGATTTCTCATTTAGTGAGGAAAAGCAGACTTCTGTCTTGGCAGCCATCTTCACCGAGGAAAGTCACGCTCAGGTAGAAACACAACAGAGAGACCTTGAAGGTTCAGGCTGCTTTCATGCACGCTGCAGAAAAGCCACAAAAACTTGAGAATCGTTTCATTTTTTTCCCATTTTATTTGAAACAATTAATTCAAGCTGACTTGCGAGGCTCCGCGTTCTGCCTTCAGCGCGCGGTGTCATTCAGAAAATGCTGCATCTTCCTCAGCGAGTTGTTTCACACCTCGAGCTCGCTGAGCCCACACCGCCAAGCTGAATACACACAGACACAAAGTGGGTGCCACTGTTTACTCTGGCACTTGGGAGGTGTGCAAATTGCTAGTTTGTTTAGCACTTTTTTCCATTCCTCTGCAATCCAAAGGCACACAATCGCAATAATCACTCCCGCTGTGAGCTTAATTAAAACTAATTGCTACTTGTGACCGCGAACCATGAGTCAGATGACAGATTGTCTTCTCTCCTGTCACACTCTTCTCGTCCTATTTAAAGCCTGAAGCTGCCTTTCTTTCTCAGTTCGTGCCACAATTTATTTTTGTTCATGTTACGCAGCAAAGAGGTGAAAAAAACCTGGATGGACAGTATCGGACAAATAAAATATGCAGTAATAAACAAACAACTGACTGTAAAAAATGACTTAGATTTAAAAAATAAACATTAAAGAAGATCAATTTCAAGCATAATGACTTAAAATTATAATAGTCCAAATGTATTACAGCATGCTGTGGAAGAAAACACCACCTTCTTTCTGCTTAATAGTTTATTTAAAGCAGCACTACTGAACTAAAGCAGATTTTCTCACGAATGCGCCCCCTAACGACGGCTAACTCAGCATCCGTCTTGCATCCCGTCTCTTCTCGGAGCTCTCTCCAGCCAGTAAAAGTCAGTCTGATGTCTCACCTCTTGCTCTGATAATGTCTTCTTGTATTTCTTGATAATGTCTATCTTGCATGAAGAGCTCTTCTCAAATCTGTCCACAAAACATTTATGTTGGGGCTGTGAGGACCATGGCTCATCTGGAAGAAGTCTAAAACCTTCTTGAATCATCCTCCAACATATTCATTTGTAGCCAGAAGATTAAAGTTAGGATCTAGCAGCTACAGCTTGATTTTAGGTGTGATAATCATCAATAATCATCCTGTTCACAGACCAGCTTCAGTTTTCATTCATTACTGAGGTTTCTGTAACAAAAAAATAAATTATTTACGGACATAACTGGCTGATGTTCACTTGTGACCCAGGTTTATGTTTCAGTCACATTTAGATGATGTGAATACAAAAAGGTAAATAAAGTATGTGCCTTCATAAGGTGGCTTTGCCATTTTAAAAGAAGTCTTGATGGACATCAAAACACTTGAAAGCAGCTATGAAACATGACTGACCTGGTTCTGATTCTCCATTAAACTGATGCGACTAACCAACATCTTCCAAGATACAATAATCCAGAGGTAAAGGCCTAAAGAAGACCTTCCCATTTTCATCTTGTGGATGTCTGCCAATGTCTTTTCCCCCCTCCTTTAAAAAGGGACAGTGTGCAACTAATTTGGCTTTTAATTTGGCTTTATTTGCAAAAATCAAGCATCACTTTCATAAATACGTATTTTATCTTAGTCTAATCACAATCATATCCAAATTAAAGTGTTCTCGTAGAATGACTTATTTGTAAATACATAAGTGGCGCCATGTTGCATCACCATCTTTAAATTTATACACTCCTCGCAGAATTTGGCAGAGACGTAACTCCATAGAGGAGGAACAAGCAGCTGACCGCGGACTGTTCAACTTGCCGGTTTCCATTGAAATAGAGGACCTTCCATCGTCTTTGCCCCGTGAGAGGGAGGAAAAATAACCAAGAAAAGAAAAAGGATTAATAACAGGGAGAAAAGGAAAGTTTACATCGGCGTAGCGTTTACCAGATGGAGGTAATTCATGAGGGAGAGGGACATGAAAACTGAGGCAGAGGTTGCAGCTTTCTGCTGGACAAGAAAGTTCATTCAGTCTAAAGTTTATTTTGGCGTTATGTTAGAAACAGGGTAAGATAGTCCAGCAGCTACTTCATCCTCCCGTTTGGTCGGATCATTTACTGTTACTTGCTGTATAAAATGGCAGAGACGCTAATCTGTTAGCCTACAGGGGAAAAGCTCTGTTGCTACGGTTACAGCACAGGATTTTCCTCTTGCAGCACGGACAGGTTCACTAACCCTGCTTTCACTGCCTCTACCTCTCCTTCGTCTCCCTCTCACTTCATCCGATCATCTCTGAGTCTACAGGTCACAAAAAACGATTTCACGCTATGACGGTTGTTTGGATTCCACTAGCGCACCACTATGGGGGTAATTATTACACACTGGGGCTTTCAGGTTGTTTCCAGTTAGGACGACTATACTTCTACTGGATTACAGCCAGCAGTTGTTGGGAGGAAATTTGACGAGTCAAAACTTGGTAAAAACTTCAATATGTTGCTTGTGGAAAAAATTATAAAAAACAAAAACACCACAGTCCTAAAAAGGTGATAAAGATCAGAGACAGCAACAGTCATCGACCAATATAAGGTCCAACATTTACCAGGTTGGACCCCGTTTTCCTTCAGAACTGCTTTAACGCTAAGATTCAACAAGATATTGGAAACATTCCTCAGAGATTTTGCTCCATATTGACATGATAGCATCACACAGTTGCTGCACATCCATGATGA
>JAOXYM010000022.1:22828328-22845332 GCA_028567055.1 Leptatherina wallacei | reverse complement strand
AGCACAAAACAGCAGCCAGACAATCATTCTGCTTGCTACAATGCTGGACAAGACAGGTGAAAAAAAAAAATAAAAAAAAAAAAAAAGTGCTCAAAAACCAAATTAATGTGTGAAATAAGTTGAGTTGAAGAGGAAAATCAGGCCATGCTTACATGACAAAGCTGCGAGAGCAAGATGCAACGTTCGTGTTGCGATCTGGCCTCTCTTGAGGACGGGCTTCAGGGTGGATTTTTCTTGTGGGGTGGCGCGGAGCCGTGTAAACCCAAGGTGGAAGCTCTTGAATAGGACGACTTCACTGCCTGGCGTGTACTCTGCAGGCCACGTGAATAAAGCATCAGCAAAAACAACAACAACGGATCTCATGTTCTTCTTGTGCCGCTTCATATTTTCGAGTTATTTGGTCTCTTAAGAGAAAACGTACTCATCATCCAGCATGTATGTTGCCAGCAAAGATGTCTTCCAGTTTTAGGAGGATGTAGTAGGAACTAGAGTAAACATCGGGGGATTGTCGCAACTTAGTTTTCACTGCCATCTAAAGACCTGGCATGCGTACTACATAGTATCCACTCAATTTGCAGAGTCGTGTCAACGGCGATTGGAATAATTCCTCCGTCGTATAAATGCAGTTTTTTTTAAATCCAGCAAAAGGGAAAAATGTTAATTTGGTAGCAGCGTTGTCGTGTAAACTTGGCCTAAGAGGATGCAGGGCAGGACCAGGGTAAAGACAAATTCAAAGTATTCCTTCCAAACGTTCTAATGGGAAATGTGGTATTGTGAGCAAAAAAAATGGATGAGCTTAAAGCGCGAACAAGGACACAGAAAGAATACAGAGAATGCAGTATTCTGTGTTAAATGGACACATGGCTGCAGGAACATATACCAGACTCTAATGTGTCTATAGACCGCTTCAACACTATGAGCAGACTGAGACAATGAATTTAACGGAAAGCTAAAAGGAGGCGGCCCAGCAATAATTTTCAACTTTGACATGTCATGGTAAAGGAAAAGCTCTGTACACAGGACATCAAATTGTCAGCAGTAAGTTTTTGTCCAGATTATCTTTCAAGAATCAAGAGTAAGGAGTTGTGGTGCTGTTCTGGGGACTGATCTGGAGCTCCTGGAGATTATTGTCAAGAGAAGAAGGCTGCACAAGCTTAAGAACATAATGGACAATTTTCCCATCCTCTACAAAACACAGTGAGAAAACAACAGAATGTGTTCAGTCAGAGGCTTCTTCATGTTGTTATTCCTGCCAGCAGCCATCACTCCCACAACAATATGATTGACAATTAATTACGTATCTATTTCTAAACAAAAAACTAAAACAACATTGTGATTTCCCCTCTGGGGATTAATTAAGTATTTTAAGGACACCGAGTAGGTAAAAAGAGTGCAAAGTACATACATATCTAGTAGTGTAGTGATGTCTCTGAAGAGATTAGGGACGCCCAAGTCAAGACTCTCGAGAGTTTAGACCCATCCCTTCTCCAACACACCTAAATCAAAGGAATGGCTCATTACCGGGCCTCTGCAGAGCTGAATGACATGCAGATGAGACAATTCAGCCATTTGATTCAGGTGTGCCTCTAAAAGTTGCAGGATAGTAGCTCTTGAGGACTGGACTTGGGCAGCCCTGCTCTACAACAGAATACAGCAGCTCAGAAAGAGCTCAAGCCTGTATGAGTGAGTTTAAATAGCTGGCAGCACACAGAAATCAGTCCGGATGAACGACTAGATGCACTGCAATGACCTGATAGAAGAGCATTGCTAAGCAAGAGATAAGGGGCAATCTGAGTCAGAATCAGCCAAGACACGACAGAAAGACGGATGCAACATGGTCAGAGGAGGAGAATCGGTCATGATTCACAACACTGAGTTGGAGTTTTCTCCAATTCTCTTCCTGTGACCTGAGTTATGACCACTTGCAGGTATAAAAAGCATCTACAGCCGCTTTAAGCCAACACATTGGTCAAACCTTAGACAAGCATGCGGGCACAAACCGCCACCATGAACTCTGTGTCAAGTTGGCTTAAAGGAGAATCCAGGCCTGCAGTTTCAGATGAGCCTCTACTTTACAGGAATCTGAATAAATACTTGTACTCTTGATGGATGATGTAGTGCTCCATCAACCTGCCGTGTGATATAAATGAAGCCTGACAACCCAGCAGGCGTCCTCTGTTGACGGCAGGGCTTTTAACCGAGGCGTTGATCTCCTCCCAGTGATCTGGGTGGATTTCCACAGATCCTCCTGTGAATGAGCGAACAGGCCTGGAGTCAGAGCGCAGCGCTGGCGTTGGTTTTCGTGGGGGGATGACGGGAGGCTGCTGCGGTGTCTCCAGCCTCGACAACACAGACGGCTGTTTGTGCCAACGCAACCTCCACCTCCCCACTGACCCCACCTTGGTCTCAAACTCTCAGCTCCTAATTCACACTTCATAAATCAAGATGACCTGTCCCCCATGCGAATTCATCTCGCTCTGTGCTGGATAATAGTGGCACTATTGTTCCCGGCACGAGGATTCCTTTCAGAGACAGACCGTCATTGACGATGCACAGCCTCGATAGCTGCGGCGGCTCCTGCTTGTCCTGCACGGAGACGCCGAGGCTTGCATCTGCAGTCCTCCACGTCCAGCCATGTCTGCTCAGTTATATTTTCAACTCCTCTGGCAGCTAACGAGTTCCAAAAATAAGAACCCTAATTGGCCAGTGTTTATTTCTGTATGGGAGAAATAAGTGTTTTTAGCAGGTTGTTTGTGGCGCGATGGTTTAACAGTCAGGACTCTCTGGGAGGTACGGCTCAGTCCACTGCATGGAAAAAGAGTCGACTCTCCCCTATTTTTAATAAATAAGGTCTTTTATACGAAATTGGTACTACAGTATAGTTGTGTGTGAGGCTGGCAGGGCAGCGTGTGACATCATGAGTGTTGACTCAAGAGCAGATGAGTGATGCACACTGAGCTTTTTGCCTCCTCTCAAACTGGTATTTCGTGGCACACAAACAGCAGTAAAGCCTCACTCCGCTCCTGTCTGTCTCTACAGTTAGAGGAGGGGGTGTGCTGGGAATGAAGCAAGTGTTTCTATGCGTTGTGAGGGGGCTGTCAGCTCCACACACAGCAGACCTCTGTCACCTGTTGCCACCAGCGGGAGGCTCAGGCGGCAGGCGTGGAGCCAAGCCTGGCGGCCAGTAGCGGGACCCTGGCTCCACCTATAGACAGCTCGGCAGGGTGATTTACTCTACAGTAGCGTTGGCACGCGACGCAGCCAACGCCTGAGCTTGTGCCCCCTTGAAATCTATCGTTGCATGTGCACATTTTGTAGAGCTAAAGTTTGCTTCTTTGTTTCTGCAGGCAGTTTAGAAGGAGGTACTGAAAATGCAAAATAGAACGGTGTCATCTGGCCACATCTAGATCCAAAAGTGTGGGAAAGATGGGGGGGAACATTTGCCATCTGCTACGACTTCCTTGATCTGCCTCCAACAACAGTTTTTGGCATTTTCAGTGTCACTCCAGGGCAACAAACAACAATGAGCGGCTTAATCAAGAAAAACTTGGAGCGACATTTAAGTTAAGAAGCTAAAAAAAAAAACTGCTGAGAAAAAGTTTAGGTTCTGGATCTTTGCGCTCACTGAAAACACAATTGCGGTTACGTGATTGGGTTTATGGAAACACGCATACAGCTGGGAGTGAAAACAGAGAAATAAGTTTAATTAAAATCTGGACAAATTGTGCTTGGGCAATACATTTCTGTTTCAGAGAATAAACGTTGCTGTTAAATTACTCAAAGGTTCTGTTTAATGGACATAATCAACTGCATTTTGCTAATGGCTAAACAAATACAGGCCAACGGCCCAGTTCCTTTTATCTATACGTCATTAAACATCTTCATCCTCACAGAAGGGTCACTATTGCAAATGCCGTCGCATCTGATCAGACCACACAACATGTCTACATTTAAAACTGCTTCAGCTACAATAAATGGTAGCCTCCAGACTGGCCTGTAGACCTGACTAGTTTGGCATTATTGTGCACGTTACCAGCATGCACACCTGCACTTAAAGCTCTCAACAAACCTGAGCTTTCGTCATTTCATCTTTACAATACTCAAAGATTTCACTAACAACAGTAAAATGAAATGCTATGTCAACTGCAATTCTATTGTTGTGTACAACTCAGTTTGGGTTTACAGCAGCGTTCACTGAACGTAGCATTATATGTATGAAAAAAAACCTCTTAACAGATTGTTACGCTGTTCAAACGTCATGGATTCGTCGTGAGAGCCGTGGCTTTTTTGTCCCTGCTGCTTGATGGCCTATAGAAGAACCCGTATTTCATTTCACACATCATAGCTGGTTTTGTTTCTTCTACTTTCACTGCTGTTTCCAACAACAGCTAAGGCGATAAATGACAGCTGGAAGTCTAAAAACTAGCTAGATGTCAAAATTTTCTACACGGGTTCAAAATAAATGTTCAGAACCATTTTCATAATGTAGTTTCAGTAGAGCCTCCCAAGTCTAGGCAAAGGTCCTGTAAGCCTTTTCCCTGGACCCAGAGTATTTATTCATTGTTTACAGAGCAGATTTAGTTGATATGAGACTTTTTGGTTAATTTACTTTGTTACCATATCAAGTTTTTATGTCTGCATCCAAATATGGAAATAAATTCAACTTAAAAGACCTATAAAGAGGGTTTATTTAACTGACAGATTTATAATGAATGAACACAGAATAATCCTAATCTATAACTGCGGCATCCCTACTTGAGACACAAAGTTGCCTTTTTACCTTCAGATGCTTGAAAATGAAGAAAAGTCACACAGAGGGACGTTTCTGTGGCAGAGCTGCAGCACAGTTCAGTCACGGCACCACGAACATTTAAAGTTACACAAAACTTTCTTGTGTACTTCATGAAAAATTATACACAACAGTCCCAACTGCCCACAACTGACAGCTACTCTGACTTGTCAACAAACAAAAAAAAGTAAATGGGTAGAAGGCACATGATGTTTTTCAGGTGAGCTGTCTGGCTTCAGCTGAAAAAGGAAACAGTGCTGCAGTGGTTCCCAGTAAAATGAAGACTGACAGCAAGAGGAATGGGACTTGAGCTGGAAAGCGGGGGTTTGGGGTCTCGCCAGCAGCTGCAGTAGCAGTCAGCGCTGCTGTGGAAAGGGTTAACGCGAGACAGTAAAGTGAATCCAGATGTGCTGTTATTATTAATATCTGTGGCTGATGAATGGGAAGGTAAAATTACAGGCGCCAGCCAGGGAGGCCCCGTGCGTTGCCCTGCCACCCAGGAGCTTCCCCAGCTCACCCCTGCAGCTCCCACAGCAGCGGATCGGGCCGAGAGCATCGTGGGGCGAGAGTGTCGGTGTAACATGTTGAAAAAAAAGAAAGAAAAAGCTGGTGGTGGAGCGCTGGGCAGAGTGATGGGCGTAACACTCGTAAATTCATAACTCAGCTTCATCTCAGTCGCTGCTCTGTGCCCCTTCGAGTCAGAATGAGGGATATGATTTCATTCCAGGATTTGACCGAGAGAAGCAACATGATGACATTTTTGGCCTGAACTTCAGTCTTAAACCACTTTCACATCACAAACAAGCATCCTTTGTGCAGACCAGACACAATAATTAAGAGTTATAGGTTTTAATATGATAGAATGAGTGTGTGAGAAATGTTTTACATAATGTCACATGGTATTTTTTTACATTTCCATTAATCAGGATAATAATTCACAGGGAAATACCACATTCATCACGTACAACCCCACAAAAGTTGGAACGCTGTGTAAAATGTAAATAAACGGAATGCAATGATCTGGTTAACTAATTAGGTTGCCTAGCAACTGGTCAGTAATATGACTGGGTATAAAAGGAGCATTTCAGAGAGGCAGAGTCTCTCAGATGGAAAGATGGGAAGAGGTCATAGCTGTCAAATCTCCCGTTTTGCCCGGGAAACTAGCGTATTTTAGCCCTCTTTCCCGCTATCATCTTTTTTTAGTATTTTCCCATAAATTTCTTGTATAATGATATAAAATAAAACATTGCTCTGCCTCTCCAAACTGAACTCTGTCACTAGCCTCGCAGTAGCCCGGGTGGTCGTTGTCACGAGGTCGGTGCCGACAGCGGGAACAAACCTGGTCTCAAGAACAGTTTCCCCTCCAGCTTCGCTCCGTCTGCACGAACGACAACATAACAGTTAAATCAAATAGTTTCACTAATAGCTAATGTCCTCACTTGTTACCTTTTAATAGATAAATGCTGAAATGTACTTCTGGTTAATAAATGGTCTGTTGTAGCAAGGGGAACACATCCTGATGGGTGGATAATCCATAAATAAGTAAATAAGTGTTTATATATAGTATGAATTTCTGAATTGTGTGAACTTTACTTCTAAACACAGGGGGAACAGTATTTGATGGGGATTATCTACCCATCAGGATATGTTCCCCCTGCTATAACAGACTGTTTATTAGATAAGTCATGTGAAATGAGCAGTTAATATGTAATGTGTTGACTTGTTGCCTATATGAACTGAAAATATGTAAAATTAATAAATGTACTACATATACCCTTTTGTGTTTTCATTTAGGCTGCATTATAACGTAGGAATGTTCACAAAGGTCGCCCTATCAGATCCTGATCACCCAATTGTAGTTAGTAAGTGGTTGACTAGAGGTTATTCTAGATTTCTTGTACGTCTGTCTTTAAATGTCAGGGATACTGGAGCTTGATTGGGGTGATGGGACGGCTCGAAGCGGGCGCCGGAAAAATTTCCCTTATTTTCAAATCCACAACTTGACAGGTATGGAAGAGGTTCACCAATCTGAGACAAACTGGGTCTGGAACAATTTCAGAAAAATATCATCATTATAATATCATCAAAAGATAAAGAAAATCAGGAGGAATCTCTGTGTGCATGGGACAAAGAAGACTGTCAAAACTGGATGATCATGCAAGACAATGCTGAACCACATACTGCATCCATCACAACAGGAGAACTGGCCTGCCTGCAGTCCAGACCTGCAGCTAGGACTAAACATCTGGACTGGAGCATCATGATGAAGGTCCAGGACTGTAGAGCAGCTAGAATCCTGCATCAGACCTGAATGGGACAACATTCCTCTCCTAAAACTCCAGCAACTGGTCTCCTCACTACCCAGACGTTTACAGACAGTTGTTAAAAAGATGAGGGAAGGCTACACAATGCTAAACATCACCCTGGAACTACTTTTTTTTTAGATGTGTTGCTGCCATAAAACTCAAAATGAGCTAATATTTTCCATGAAAAGGTAAAAATGTCTCTGTTTCAACATCTGATATGTTATTTATGTTCTACTGGGAATAAAATATGGGTTGATGAGATTTGTAAATCATTGCATTCTGTTCTTATTTACATTTTTAAACTTTAAAAAAATGGGGTTTTAAAAATGTATCGTTAGTTCCAGGTCAAGATCAGAAAAACAATCACTGGAACTGAAATACAAACATAATACATTTAGATTAAAGCAATAAATCATAAGAGGCATCTTAAGGACTCTAATAGATCACGGGTCTGTGACGGTCTCTGCAGATAGAAATCAACATGCCTGTAGAAGCTGCCGTTGAACAGCTGAGCAGATCAGTCGGCCTGATAGGAAGGACCCTATAATCACTTTATTGCCTCTATAAGCTCCCCCCCCCCCTCAGTTTCTCACCTCAGTCAGCCTCCCGGGGAGCTTCAACAAAGTCAAACAACTGTTGTCGCCTTTGGCTCTAACACACATGGAGTCTCACCGGATTTCTGTTCTCACTACTTCCCTTTAATCATGAAATGCGACACCAAGTAGACAAAGCGTGTGAGATGATATTAAATGCTTTAGAACAAGAGTTTCAATCATACAGTAAGATTTTAAATAATGCAAAGGTTTTCCATTAAGAAGATGAGGTTCTTTTGTGTTTATGATTAAATTACAGTTTTAGAACAAAAACTGCAGGTTGCATTTGTCACTTTCCTTTTCCTTTGCATGGTCCTGTTGCAAGTTAAACCTGAAACTCATCCTTTGCTTGAACACAAGGCATAGATCTCAGCCAATTCATGATCAACTTGGACAAACCCTGGCCATCATTAGGTCACCGGGCTTTGCTAACCCTGAAAATAAAGACTCCACTAAATGTCACGAAGCTTCTCATCAACCTCATTTCGAACTCTGACTACGAGCACATCACCAAATTACCAAACAAACACCGGCTTAAATAAGCTGAAGCAACGTAGGAAATGTGGTGCAACAGGAAAAACTGTTTCGGGGGGGACCTTTTTCACTGCTGCACCACTGAGCATGCATGTAACAAAGCAGTTGTGTTATTGGAGAAGATGAGCGGTGAAAATGGACGCAGACGTTGACGTATTTGTTGTCTGGAGATACTTTGGTTTTAAAAGATCAGACGTTGACCAAACAATTATTTAGCTACACGAGCTATTTGCTGCCACCACCTTAGCCAAAGACAATGATCAAGGTGATATTTGAGGGGTTTTTTAACAATGTATACTTCTCATGACAATGGCATGGGCTTGTCTCAGCCAATCTACTGCAGTACTTATTTTCTCCATCAGTGTAAAACGCCCAGTCAAGCATTGGAAAAAAAATAAATAAATACCATGAAACCATTACAATTTAGAATCTAGTCTCACTGCCCGGCACTACAATACACACACAGAGACTAAAATCACAACCCAGGCTAAAAGCCATGAAGGGGAGCTGGCGAAAAAAACGGGAGAATGATCAGATCTTATCGTCACGCCTTCATAAATAAGACCCAATGACAACCACAGGTGTGTTTTCAGTTAAATCAAAGCTTGTTGGGAGTTTTCTTTAGCTTGTGCAAGACTATTCTTATTTGAAGAAACACAACTAGCAAACATATTTACATAAAAGACAATAAAATGTTGACGAAAATTAAATTTAAAGGATTAAAACTTTGAATTGCTTGATGCATTTGAGTTCCCTTTATTGAGATCTCTTCGATTTACAAGAGATGTGAAAATGTTTACACAGACTGCAACTCGATAGTAACCAACTCTGGTTGTTAGGCTTTGCTTTTATAAGGGCTGATCTGTGATGTTAAACATAACTTTTCACACATGTGATTATGGAAATGATGAGCCATGTCTTCAGGTACGTTTGTCATTGCGGTGATGAGGATTGTTTCAGGAATTTCTGGTGAAATTTTGCATTGGCTTCAGGGTTTGTGGTGCATTGTTGTATGAATAGTTTTCCAGGGAAGCTGAGGGACCTCGACAGATGAGAAAGGAATACAGTTCCTGGAAACCACAGGATGGAGCAGAAGCTGAGACAGAGGAGAAGGGTGGGAGTGGGTGGCGGGAACTCAGAAGAAGCAGCGTAAATCCAGTAGGGGAGAATTTGGAGCCTGGCTGGCCGCGGGGGCTGTTGTTTTAACCGTCAGATGCACGGCTGCTGCAGGGGGGGTGTAGTGATTTTAGGTGGGATATGGGGGGGGGGGTCCCTCTCAGGTTGCTGTTGTCCCCAAACAGTCCTGTGAGAGCTGAGCCAGCCTCTGTGTCGCTGTCTGCCCGCATGGGGCCCCCCACCACCTTCAACATGACAGCTCAGAAGACAACCCCATGCTGGCTTTACTCGCCCTCCTTTGTACATTTTCAACACGGGGATACCAGACAAATTATGCTTAATGACTGGCGGAGGTTGCCAGAGCAATGGCTGCTTTGTTGCCACTGCCAAGTGTGTAAATGTTAAGAGTGCAACCTTATACAACCACCCCTCAGTGCTACTAAGCAGATGCTCTTCCTGTTTCTGGAATAAACAGAACCAGGTTGGGATCTGTAGGCTGGATGCTCGAGTCTGAAGAGGAACCAGAAATCCCAGGGCTGGCTGAGACTGGCCCAGGATGAAAGAGGAAGAGAGGATTTATGATGTTTGCGCCACCACTTGTGAACAGCTGAGCTTCTCAGATCAGCCAATTCAACAAACATGTTGAGAAGCAAAGACTTTTGCTGTTATTATTATTATTCACCAGCGATTAAGAACAATAAGCAACTGTGTGTGGAGCAGAAAAATCAGAAAGACAAGAAATGAGAACGTGCTTAAAAATATTTAAATGAGAATCATATTACCCTGAGCTTTTTACGTGCACTCTTTATAATATTTATCTTTTACCAGATTCTTGTTATTTAAGAAAATGTGGTCCCTTAATGTAGTTACGTTCATATTGTTACTGGTAGTGTCTGATCTGTTAGCCCAGCCTCAGTCCCAGTCCAGTCTTTTCATGTAAATTTTGTTCATGTAAAGCCAAACCACTATCTTCTCCTGACCCTTAACCAAATGCAGGATAAACAAAATGAAAGAAGACTTCACTCCATTTGAGTCAAATCCAGGTCTCTGAGGTAAAATCTGCACAGTTTTGTGACTCATAACGCAGAATTTTCTTGTGACTGAACATTGAAGGCCTCTCCTCGCTGGACCAACACCAAACCAAACTTTATGTGTATCTTAGAGGAGATATGTGGTGTCTTATTAATAAGTATGGGCTGGATTTGTTGTTTTGGGAGAGTAAAAAAGCAAAGACTGGGGTCTTGCAGAGACAATCCCACCTTCTACAGACGGAGGATCAGGACACTGACCCACTGCGAGTGGACAAATCCAGCTGCACCTGCACTTCCACCTGAAGGAGGGAGGGAAGGGTGGACTGGCAGAAAAGCTGCAAGAACTCCTGAGAGATCAAAGAGGCTGTTGTTTAATTTCTGCCCGACTGAAATGACCATGGGGCAGAGCTCCTGAGTAAACTGCAACGTGAGACAGACTTCTCTTGTAGATGATTCAGGGAAAATCAGAATCGCGCCAGTTTTGTATTTTGTATCATGCAGGAAAAAAAAGGTCGAGGATTGACGAGTTTCAGTTAATGTGTCCTTCGGTGTGACTGAACATATTTGCACATATTTGTCTTGATTACATGTCCATTTTAAACTCAATAGAGACAGAAAAACTAACATTTTTACCCTCCGAGATGATTTAGCTAAATAAAAAATAAATAAAAAAAGACTTCAAGCTTATGTACAGACTAGTTGTATACAATGATTCCTGCTGGTTCTAAAAATCAGTTCCTCTGCACCAGCATTAAACCCAGTTTATGTTAAATATCCATCCGCATACAGACGGAGCCTTCTGTCCGTCCTGTGCATATTTTAGTCTGTTCGGATGCGTGGCCAGACGTAGCAAACACAGCGGTACAACCGGAAACCCCACAAAGGCCGTGCTGTGAGGCATAGCCGACGTGCAACCAGATAAAGGAACAAAGAAGAAGAAGCCGTGATGCATTTAATGTCCGTACAGACAACCACCGTAACATGATCTCCTCTATCGCCATCATGTCAGCCGTTGTCTGAAGCCGACATCCAAACACGAAGGTGAACTGTGCCCTGCCCTCTGGTGGATGTATAGCCTAACAGCCATGCCAACATAAAGCACACATGTGCACACATGGCATTTGACAGTGTTTGGTACAAATATACCTATTCATTGTTTCATTGCACAGTTCATTGAAAATGCAGAAAATAGATATATTGAAAGAGATTATTTCAAACAACTATATGCAGGATGGTAGGTTACAAACACAGAACTGAGACTGTCGGTTCGAAGCTGCCAGATTTCAGGAGCTTCACACTAATTGTGCTTTTTAACAAGTGAATAAATGTTAAGCTGCTTTAGATGAAGCGAGGAGGAGAATAAAAAGCAAATAGATACAATCGAGACATTTAATACAGCACACTGCTGCAATATCTGGGCTTATACATAAAGCCTTATTTTATTTGCTAAAGGGTGGGAAGTCTCCAACTTGCCAACCCTCCTTATGCCCTGTCCACATAGACACGGGAGTTTTGAGTCTTTCGCACACATGCAAACTCACTTTTGAGATGCTGAAAACCTTTCGGAAAACACCTTTAAGGGTGAAGATCTTCAGATAAATCTAGATGTGCAGTTTATATGTGGACAGGATAACCGGCATTCTTAGTTTGTAGAGTCAGACTGTGCATCACCATCTGGGTGGCTTGCATCACAATATGTGCCGTTAGCTTCTTTGTTTACATCGTAATGGCAGATGGAGCGGGGACTGCGCTGTTGCTAAACTTGTGAACAGGAATTTTTATGTTTGCATATAAATATACAGTTAGAATCTGACTATGATGGAGAACGATGGCATCACACTGCGTTATTGAGAACACTGGTATAACTCTTGGCCAACGTGTGGAGGCTAGCGCCACCTTTTGATCTGGCTACTCAATTAGCTCTAGTATGTCAGGGTGTTTTCATGTGGACAGATATTTTTTGTAAACGGTGATGAGAAGTCGAGATTCTATTCATTTTGTTTGTTTTCAGGGAATGTAGGGACCTATGATTTCCTCGATGTGGAAAACGCAAACGGAATCACAGAATTTGACATTAGAAATTGAATTTCATGGAATTTGCTCACATGAGGGAGGGATCTGCTTTCCCTACCAATGTAAGAGTTTTTCATGCTGTCTGAGCAAAATTAACAAAAAAATGCAAAATGAGAGTCAAACGTATTTTAAGCGCTGCAGCTTCCCGTCTGTATGACGTCGCCTGCACCGGCAGGACTCATGTCTCCCACTAAAAGACCAATAGATACACCAAAGAAATTCTACCCTATTCTACCCTATGTGTCTCTAGAAAAATGAAAAAGCCACCTCTGTGTTTGGCAAACCGTTACAAATGAGAAAACGAGAGAGAGAAAAAAAAAGAAATCAAGATAAATAAAAAAAAATAAAGGATGTTCATGGTGCTAAGGTAAACTGGTTGTGCTACACAGACTACAGCTAGTCAATGAAGCTGGCACAGGTTCCAATTAAGGGTCGGCAAATAATCGGCAACAATTTAATAGTCAACATATTCACCTGTGTTAGTAATTATAAGTAATGCATTGTGTCTAGTTTTAAATGACCTGTTGAATATTCCCTGCTATCACATATTAATACATAACAGATAATATACTTGTAGCTCTATCTGTATATTACCATGTACAAAATCAAGACCTACAACTAAAAAGTATAGAAAAATATCAAAATATCAAAAATATCATTAAATTTACATTGCATTGGAGTAAAAGTAGTAATTTAGCTGAAAATGGTTTGCACTTAATCAGACTAGATGTACCTGAGAAATCATTAACTGTTATTCATACATCATAAGACTAGAAACTCATCAGATTTTGTGTTATTATCCAACAGTTTAAGGTCTTTATATCAGATTTCCACAGTGTACGAAACAAACAACCAGTATTGTGTATTAAGTCTGATCCCATGTGTTATTCTCAATTTTTACACCAAAATTAGAATTTTTGCTCCAAATGAATATCGACTCTAAATATCGGTAATCGGTTTCCTTAATTACTAATAATCAGTATCGGAATCACCCTAAAAAAAAAACATATCGGTTGATCCTTAGTTCAAATCCCAGGAATCAAACATATTTCATAGGGCCCTAGGAATGTAGGAGGAAACGACCATACCATCTACTCGGACATGGCTCCGGTTGTGCAGTTGCAGCGTTCGGCCACTTCGGCATCCGATGCCGACTTGGCTGTCTATACGCTCCAAAAATGGATCGGGAGAAAAAAAAACTGATGGAGAGACACAAAGTTTTGCAGCAACTGAGGAAAATGGTGACTGTGGCTGCAGCAAATGAAAACAGATGTGAAGATGCCAGAGTGGGGACGAGCGTCCAGACAGCGAGTATGAGCTATGCATGATGAACACACAAAATTTCAAGAAATATGGACGAACAAATTATACGTTTCAAATTTTGGCTGGCTTGTTGTGTTTTGAGGTAAAAGTGGCTTTTCTGTTGTCTTGATGAAGATAGCTGCTCTATAACGTAACTTAGTTCAGTAAACTTTTAAAGTGACACATCACAGACGGTGCTTTATGATTGTAAGGGGAGAGCTTCCTGCTTTGATAATTAATTTATATAATTTGGCTTTTATGTTATATGGTTTGTGTTCTTGACCTTTAGAGCAGGACAGAAAACAATTACAGTCTCTGCTGTGGAGAAAACTGTAATTTATATGGTGGAGTTGAATTACAAAGCCACTTTTTTAAAAAAAAAGACAAAAACAAAAACAGGGAAACGTTAATTGATTTCTAATCAATGTAACTGAGCTGCTTGAGTAAAGCAAATACTACCCAGCTAGCATTTCCAGCTATTCTACGAGTCTGAAAAATGAGGAGTGGTGGAGAGAGGAGACTTTTTAAAAAGCTGGAGTCAGTCTGATTGCTCCCCAGGGAGACATTTCCACCCGAGTGTCCCACAAATGACATGTTTGTATGTAACATAATATGCTTTCTTTAAGAGGTGACGCTTTAGTGGGAGACGCATTCTTCCCGAGGACCCTGCAGTCAAACGCTGAAAAAGTGCCAGTTAATATACTTCATCTTTCTTCTGAGGAGCAGAAAAGTCAAAGCGAGAGCTCGTACCTGCTCAGGTGGCTGATTAAACCCGATTTATGCTCAATATTTACAGAATTCCCAACAAAGTGAACTAATTAAATGTAATTTCAAGTATTTCTTTCTTTTTTTCTGGGGAGATTCTTGTGGGCGGATTTATTGGGACTGTGAAATCAAACATCTGCGTTGCACACAAGCAAATTAACAGGCAATTTGTACCAATGAGATGTGTTTTAGTTTAAATTAGACCATCATATAAACACAGAAACAAAGACATTTTCCACCGCTCCGGGCTCAGCGCTGTTTGTTTTCTGAAGCAGTTTTCTCACGCAGAGCACAATTTAAAGTCACCGAGAACTCAGGTCAATGTTTTTCATACGCACGTTTCTATTTAGCTTATCCATGAATATTTTTTTGGGGATCTGCTTTGACTACAAAACGGACAAGACGGAGGGGGAAAGAATACAAGCAACTTACAGAGTTTTGATTTCCTGGTGCTAGTTTGCAGAGATCTGTGGAAAAAACAGAGGAGGTTTTAAGTTGGACACAAAAAATTCAATCTTTTTTTAGATTAATAAGTCACTTCATGTAGTTTAATGTTCAGTTACAATGGGTTTTTTTTTTTTTTTATTTAAAGATCCTGTTTCTGTATTTTCAGACAAAACTATGAGGTTGCCAGATAATGAAGTTAGAATCAAACCACTCGATGTTTCACACAAATTCAAGGCAAAAGAAAACAAATAAATTGCTTAAAAATATTGCAGATAAACATAACTTTTTAGAGAAAGCTGCCACAAATTCAAGCATTTAAGAGAAAAAGGCTTGTAAAATCTTGAAGAAGCCGATTGCCTATTCAGTCCCAAACTAACTCCACATTTGAGAAGACAGAACCTCTAATTATTTTCTTTTCCTACAGAATAATCGACCAAAGCCACAAATCTGTTCAGACGGTTTATAAAGACCCGGCCAACCGCTGTAATTGACTAATTGTTTCAGCTCAAGATGAAACCACAGAAAATAGCTCGCATTTGGACGTGTGCTGCAGAGAAAGTTCCTGAGTTTGTCACGCCTCTTTGCAGCATTTTAAATCTGCTCCTGGGGAAATTCAGATTGATAGATGGTCTGTGATGTTGTGACATGGCAATTTGGCATGGAGTGGTGCACTGTCACCAAGGTCCAGTGATCAAAGGAGTCCCAGGGGTCAGCAGGACAGTTCACTGTCTTCACACCTTCACAAACTCTGCATATTTCGGCAGCTTTCCCCTTGCTATGTGAACTGTGGAGCCTTAAAATTTTGCTGCTCTCAGATTCAAAAACAGCTTTTTTTGTTGTTGTATTCTGTTTCCTATAAATATGTCCCATTAGAGACTCATTTTTCCTCATAATGGGGTCTCAAAGGGTTATTTTCTTTGGATTCTGTGTTATCAGGGTTCAGTATTCTGCAGGCTGTGCTCTCTTCTTGGTTAATATCACTGCTCTGTGCAGAGGATTTGCCCAGGGAGGCCAACCTTCCATCTGGTAGCAACTACAATAAAAACCTCAATGAACTGGATATGTATTAGATTGTCATTGTGTGCTGTTATCGAGGCAAAATCAGATTAATTATTTGTTATTAAGTGCACATAACTGACAACGTGGAGGGGGGGATTAGTAAAGTAGCAGTAGCAAACGCAAGCTCTTTGGGGGATCAAAGAGATTCTCAGCCAGCATGGGTGCTGCTCGACAGTGAAAACACGAAAACTAGAAGAGATTCACTGCGATAGAAAAGGCGAGGGGATCAGTGGCTGGATCGGCTGAGGGAGGGAGTGAAGAGGGAGAGGGTTGAAAGCAAACAGCCTACTGCCAGTGTGATATATGTAAGCCCACTTGGTGCAGAGCAGAGACACCCAGCTTAAGATCTTTAACTCGTCTCAGTAACTGGGACGGTGGATCCCTGCTGACTGTGACTCAAGCTGGTGCTTTATTAAAGAAAAACAAAAGCTGTGCTGAAATGCCCATATGAACACAAAGGCAGGAGCATCTTATCGGCTCTAAAATCAGCCTACTTATGTTGAGCTTTTCTCACTAAACAAAAGTGTAAATACAGGAATTTACAACCTGGAACTGTACCCTGGAATATTTTGAGAACCTCTGACATGAAGCACTTTTACTGTACGTGGCAAGTGTCAACACAATTCTCACGAATTAGCACGGGGTGTGAGAGAAAAGATTTTACAGCTAAAAATATACATGTTGTTTCTACTGAAAACTATTTTTAGACAGGAAAAAATAAACTTTTTCAGGGGTAAATATACATAATTATTTAGTAAATAAATGCATGAGACATACTTTCATGATCCCATAATCTAAAATGTGATTTTCACCTTGCCATTGTAGGATTAAATAACCATTAAAACAACTAAATCCAGATTATAGCTGCACTGATTATGAAACAACAGATTTCTTCTATCTTTTCCTCTAAAGTTCTGTTGCTGGTCTATAAAGCTCTGAATGGTTTAGGACCAAAATATATCAGTGACCTCCTGACCCAGTATGAACCC
>JAOXYM010000022.1:22798857-22818422 GCA_028567055.1 Leptatherina wallacei | reverse complement strand
CCCCCGGATGAGCTGGCTGATGTGGCGGGGGAGAGGGAAGTCTGGGCGTCCCTGCTCAAGCTGCTGCCCCCGCGACCTGACCTCGGATAAGCGGAAGAAGACGACGAGACGACGACCTCGACATCCATCACATCAACTCTACTTCCATTGGTTAATAGGCTGCAAATTTTTACTTAATTTCCAAAAATGAAATGTAAATATGAGCGTCGGGGATGCACTGTATTGGATTTTTGGCTGATAGCCGATATGCTGATATTTTACAACTAATTTGGCCGATTAACCGATACCGATATTTCCCCCGAAATCTAATTGCAGGGATTATCTAGTTTCCTCTGTTGTGGAATTAAAACGCAGTATTATTCTGCACACTCGTCATGTTGGCCTGTTGGCAAATGCAGACAATGATGTGATTTTTATTCCCTGTGCAAACTAAGAAAAACATTTTAACTTGCATTATGTACAACATGTCAAATTGAATCATGACAGTTGTTTTTAAACAAAACAAGTGAGATATGTGAATCTCATCCAGCTTAAAATGGACTATTATGATCCCCTGCGCCAGTTATTTTAATTGGTTAAATGTATCGGTGGAATGGCCGAAATCAAATATTACATTTTGAAGCAGATATCGGCCGATACTGATATTGTGCCGATAGTATTACGCATCTCTAATAATTGTGTTTCCCTCTCCTAACGTGGATTAAGAATTTATGCAGCAATATAAGCATTAATCTGAGTAAATTCATCCAAATAGCAGTAGCAGTATCACTAGTTGTATCAGAATCAGTGAGGCAAGGCAGATTTATTTATACAGTACATTTCATACATAAGGCAACCCAATGTGCTGTACATGATCAAAAGAAACAGAATTTATTCAGTGAGTTACATTTAATACAAACAGAAGTTAACAGGAAATCACATCACTGTCAAAGTACATATACACAAAATTATACAGTATTCAGTATCAATATCAAAATCAGTAACATCAGTATCAGCTGTAGTAGTGGTGTCAGTATCATTAGTAATAGTAGTACTACCAGTATTAGTATCAGTATCAGGAGTAGTGTTAATATCGGTGTCAGTAGTAGTTGTAGTAGGAGTAGCATCAGTTGTTGTAGTATTAGTGTCAGAATCAGTAGTAATAGTATTAGGATAAGTATTAGTACCAGTAGTATTAGTATCAGCAGAGCGATAGTATCGGTATCAGTAGTATTATCAGTATCAGTTGTGTCAGTAGTAGTAGTAGTAGTAGCATCAGTAGTTGTAGTATTAGTAGTGTCAGTATCAATAGTGATAGTATCAGTAGTGTCAGTATCAGCAGTAGAAATAGTATCAGTAGAAGTAGGAGGATGAGTAGAAGTAGTAGAATTGGTAGCGGTAGTAGAATCAGTATCATTAGTAGTATCAGTATCAGTTGTAGTAGTGGTAGCATCAGTAGCTGTAGTAGAAGTAGAGTCAGTATCAGTTCCAGGAGTAGTAGTAATATCATCAGTATCAGTATTAGTAGTTCTGGTATAAGAAGAAGAAGGAGGAAAGATGAAATTAAGGGCTTCAACCAGACCTCATAAAGAATTGTTTTTCTACGACTATGTGACACCTTTAAACATAAAAGCATTGTATCAATATTTCCAGGTTCTGGTCTTTTAATCTGTTTTATCCAGAAACTGAAAATGTAGCTTATGATCAGCTGGCTGAGATGTACTACAGCAGAGGTAGTATTTCAACATCAACATCCTACATTTCTGACACAGACCCACGCTGTTACTAGGCAACAACATTCCAACTATTTACTATCATCTAAATAAAACAATCTGATTATGTTTACATGAGTTACAGATAGGATACTGTATCTATATTCATGCTTGCCTGTTACACAGTCAGAGTAATGACCACATTATCTGAACCAACCCAAGCAGCCATAGTTAAATCCATATCCCTAAAAACACAAAGAGTTTAACAATTCAAGTTTGTCCAACATCCCCAAACTGTCATCTTTCTACTGTGGACTTCTTCTGTACTGAACTCTGCTGTTGTCAGATCAAAACAAGCAACTGTGTTCACAGAGACATGCAGCCCAGAATCTGAAGTGTCCCATCGGTGTATGGGTACAGTACTTCATCATTTTAGTCAACAGATTAAATCACAAAATTTCACTTTTTATTTTTTTTTGTGGGGGGGGGGGGGGGGGGGGGGGGGTGGCGGGAGATCATCTAAGAAATCTTCTAAATTGATACTATTCTCAAGTTAAAACCAGAGAAAAGACTCCATGTTGTACTCCTGCAGGAATATTTGATGAGTGGCATTCTTATGATTTAGTCTGATCCAAATAAATCGCTGAAGGTAAAGCGCTGTTCCAAGAAAAGCAGTCAGATGGTGCCAACACAAATCACGCTACTTATCATTCCACAGTAAACATGTCTCTGCATTACATGCATTTTTAACCAACACCCTTATTTTCTGCATGCTTTACATCTTCGCACATCAGCCGATATATAGTCAGAGATAATGACATAATTTGAAGAGTGAGATCCAGGAAGTCAGAGCGGGGAGTCTGGCTGCATCCAGCTCAAACAGAAATCCTATTGTCATTTTGATAATAGTGTTAAAACACGCTGAAATTATGACGCTTTCCTTTCTGGGACGCACGAACCAGTTTGGCTTATCACAAAACAGACAAACACTCGTCTGATTAGGATGAGTGGGAAGCTGAGAGAAAACAGATTCTTCCCCTCAGTTCCCGAAAAAGAAACGCTTCACCTATTTTATGTTCAGCCATTCATGCTGCTTTGTTTCAAGTTGCTTGGCTGACTGCGGGTCTGGCCTGCTGATTGCACTGATAGACACGGAGGAATCTGGCGCTGGCTGCCAGAAACCACAGAAGAAAGAGGAGAGGACCCTCAGTCTGCGCCTGGTCTGCGCCGGTAGGGAGAGGTAAACACGAGCCGTCCCACTTCTCGGTATGCAGGGCTTATGTTGGCCCGAAGAGGAGCTGCAGCTCGGAGGAGGTGCCAGTCTGTGGTCGGCTCAGTACAAAACACAATTATTTTTAATGAACACCCAAGAAAACAAATACCTGCCATTAGCCATGCAGTCTGCGATGCAAACCATGAGCATTACGGTTATGCAATCAAATCTACACCGGCACAGACAAGCAGCAAAGTTTAGCCTTTTTAAATTTAGAAAAGCAATCAGTCTAAGTGTATGGTAAAGAGGCGTCTTTAATTGCAAGGTGTATTCTATCTGCAGTTTAAAAAAAACAAAAAGAAAACAAAGCCATGACTGCATCCTTGCAATCCTCACATTAGTGATAAAAACATGCACTGAGAATTAGGAATATATCCGTTTCTTCTTTCATTCAGGTTCACTGTTCCCATTAAATCTGCTTTTTTCCACACCAGAGAAATGAGCCTCTGGAAAACCTGTAAGTGGAGAAGCTACAACCTTCAACCACACAAAGACAGCCTGGATGGTATAAATGCAGAGAAACAGGTCTCTGGCATTACCCACCAACAAACATCACTATTTGGTGCTCGGCCACCCCAGAACGTGAGCAGAAGAATGCATCATATACAGTAACGGTAAAAGTTAGAAACATCTCCCACAAAATGAATGGACACGTGTCTAAATTAAAGCACAACTGGGTCACTGAGGGGGAAAAAATAGGAGGAAGAACAGAGGTGGAAAGTAATGAAGTATAAGTACTTTAGTATGTTTTTCATGTATCTGTATTGTGGATTCTTTTGACTCTTACTTCTCTACATTTTACAGGAAATCTCTCTACTTTCTACTCCGCTACATTTCTACATGTGTTGCATTATACGTTACAGTCACATTGTGGGTTTTATTGCTTGTTTGTCTTATTTTGAGTTATCATACGGCTCCTCAGAACGCTGCAGAAAATCCCACTGAACTGAATGGGCAATCTGATATTTCATACTATGACCACTGCGATAAGCTTTTAAATTCACACCCTTCATATCATTCCCCAAGAAGTGTGTTCATTTACTAGTACATTTTAGTTTTTTTATCTATGCTTTTACTTAAGTACGGTGTTCGAGCACTTCCTCCTCCAGACATAATGTGAGAATAAAGCTAATAAACTCCTCTGGTTTGATACATAATAAAATGTTGGAACTTCTGTAGTTGTAATGCATCTTAAACACTGCCGTCGTCTGAGCTCCTTCAAGATCAAAACAGCTTCAAAAGTCTCATCGTATCTTCTGATAAAACATCTCTTCTCTGTATTACAATAACAGTAGGTGTTCCAAAGTGTGGTCGTGTGTTTTTGGTTTGTGTAGTTTCTTCCTCTAAATATACTGTCTCTTTAAAGTACTAATGATGCCTGTATTACCTCATTGTACACATGCTAAAAGAGAAAGAATGTTCATTTAGACAAGCCATTTTGTAGGCATATCGTAGGTCGAAGCGCCGACACTGGTTTGGTTCATATTTAATCATTGATGGGGGCTGTGATAAAATATAGAACTTAAAATGTAGGCTCATCTCGGTTTTATTTTCCCTGTTGTCGGTTTTTGTGGAGTACGCAGTGAAACTGAGTACTTTACGAGTATAGATCGCAGTCAGAGAACATTACAGGTGATGTTCTTGTGTTGGAGGTGACATTTCTGATCATTTATCCCAATTGTTATCAAACCAGTTGCCAACTTTCAGCCAATCAGCCCCAGCATTGGCTCTGCAGGATTAGCTTATTGGTGTCTGTCTGCATTGTAAATATGTCCGTCTGAGGAGGCCGAGAGCTTCAGAAGCAACTACCTGTGTGAGGGTACCGAACGCACACTACACTGTAGCCTAGAGGCTGAAAATCCCAGCTACCTGGGATAATCAGGCTGGTTTACTACTGTTGACTATACTGTAGACGTCAGCCTCAAAAAGGAGCGGTATTAAGAAACAGCCCCTAGCTGTCTTAACATCTTCTTTAATATTTTTCTTTTCTTTTTAACCTGCTGCTGTCAGCTTCAGGCCCTCTCTGTGAGGCATTATGGTGGGTTTCTGTACAGAAAACATAAGCTGTACCCATTTTTGTTGCCACAACCACACATGTACACCTGGTTCGATTGATTGATTGATGCCAAGCTATCTCAAAATCTTTTTAACCTGCATCTACAGAGGACTGAATGCTGATTAAAGACTTTCACTGGATTGAAGAAGCAGAAGTTAACAGGTTATTTAACCAGCGTAAAAATGGCCTAATACTCTGTTTGTTATCCTATCAGCCAGAGTGTACAGCAGCTGGATCTAAAAACAGATGTAGATCACTGTCTGCATTTCTCAAGAAGCAGAATTAAGTAGAATTCAGTTGTGTTTAAGAGCCAGTTATTTCATGTAGTTTCCTAAATGCACACATAGATCACATCTAAATTACACGGCCTGAGGGAAACTTCCTCTTTTATAGGAAACCAGTCATCTGAGTAAGCACTTAAGCGTGGTACAGTTTGATGGATTATCATTCATTGAGGTAGAGTTACCTCAAAATGTTCAGTGTTTGATTTACTCGACTGAAAGCTGGCAGGAGAAACAGAGCTGTGCTCCAGTTAAAAATGTAGATAGCAAGAAAAAAAAAAGTTATATAACTCAGAGCCTGAAGGTGTATGTTATCAGCTGATTGATCTGATAAGTTTGCAAAAATAAGCCTTTATTCAAATCTGTGCCGATATGCGAGGAGTCTGGAAGTCTTGTTTTTCATTTGGTTTACAGTTTGCAGAGCAGAGAAATGAACCTTAATGGTCTCCAGTTTCACATAATTCTTTTTCCTGAGCTTATTTAGTCAAAAACACCAACAGAAGCTAAATAAAGTAAAGACAGTTCAGATCTGAATATGCAGGCTAGCTGTTGACACTTCTCTCCCCACCCACCGGCATACACGCACACACACCTCTGTGATGTTTGAGTTGTTGGGGGCTGTTTCTGACGACACCGACCATCACCCACTTCACACAGCGACAGGCCTGAGGAGAGAAAGGCAAACCTCTTTCATCCATTCTTCACACAATTACTTCCATCAGCTTTCACACATCTGCAAACACCACGCTGAAACACTGGCTCTCCGTTTCCTGAGAGGTTTACTATGCGTATGTACTGGGACTGGGCGAAAGGTTGTTATATTTTCTATATCAATTCATCTCAATCTTTCTGAAGTATACTAATAATACTAATAATATACCACACTGCTTCCATATTTCTGATAGAGTGCAGTCTTTGAGTCTCATTGGGTTTGTTTTGGGTTGTATTAGTGGTTAGCAACCAGCGTAGAGGTGCATTACCACCAGTTAGTGCACTGGAGTGTGCTGAGGGATACATAGCTGGCTCTGTAGATGGACTGAATCAAAAACACTCACGCTTTATTGTGAATTCAATTAAAAACAGAATGCAATTATTTGCAAATCTCATCAATATTTGATTCTCAATAAACATGACAGGAAATGGGAAAATGTAGCATGTTTTGAAAACTCTTGGAAACATTCTGGTCCCCATCCAGACCACCTGGTGGTCAAAGAGGAAGCTATATGGGAACAGGATCCAGAAACACACAGTCTTCTCTGTTCTGTGGTCAGAAGAATCCAAATCGGAAAGTCTTTCTGGAAAGCATGGACGGCGTGTCCAGCAGACTAAAGAGGAGAGGGAGCATCCAGCATCTCTGATGGGATGGGGGTGCATTAGTGTCTATGGTGTGGGCAGCTTCCACATCTGTGAAGCTCCATCAATGCTGAGAAGTACATGCTGGAGGTTTTAGAGCAACATCTGCTCCCATCCAGACGTTGTCTCTTTCAGGGAAGGCCTTGCACATTTTAAACCACATACTGCATCACCCTGCTCCAAGTGTTTTGAGATGTGTTGCTGCCAAAATGAAAATAACATTTTCCATGAAATGGTAAAAAGTTTTTACATGTGATTTATTTATTTCTATTGGGAATAAAATCTGGGTTGATGAAATTTGCAAATCATTGCTTTTTGGTTTTTATTTACATTTTACCCAATGTCCCAACTTCTTTTGGAAGTGAAGTTGTCATTTTGAAATCATTTCATTGCACATTAGCCCACGAAATTGATCTCGAAACAACAAAATTCCCTCTAATTCTGACAGAAAAAATTAATTCAGGCATTTAAATTTGAATCTCTAGTTTTAGCTCACACAGCTTTCATATGCAGAGTGAAACCGAAATCCCTACATAAATAAATCTAAAAATATGTTTTTTCAGTGTAAAGAAAAAAAGTAAATAAAAGATTTTCAAGAATCAGAATTCCCTCGAGTGCACCAATATCTCTAATAGTAAACTATTAAAAATAACACAAAAAAAAGCCTGAAAAATGGGCTTCCAACTGGAGCCATTATTTTGTTACCTCTGGCAGACAGTGAGGCACCTGGGAAATCTGAGCTGACGTTAACGGGCAGCAGCAGTCCAGCAGAAAAACTAGATCACTTTCTTTAGCAAATTAGGCCTGTATATTACCAATCAAAAGAACCCCACTCTGAAACACAATGCCCAGCCAAGAAACATATTTGTCTTCCATTTGTGAGAGACTGGCAGAGGAGAGACTCCAGGACTGAATATTATTCAACTTAGACATTCCAGGGGATTAAATGTTGCATTAAAGTCTAGATCTAAGCGCCTGATTTGTCGATGCTTCCAGTTTTATTCCCAAACGAATGAACGAGAAGATGAAAATCTTCAGATGTTGTTAGTAGGACAAGTTTTGTGTGAAACATTGTAAAATTGTTGTAACAAAGTTTGGATAATTTCCTGATGAAGCTAGAAATCTTAGATTGATAAAAGGATATTTTCTGTTTTTACTTGAATGTCTTCATTTTCTGATAAACCTGATTCTTTTAATACAATGTCATGATTTGTAGCTGAAAACTACATTTATTTGTACCATAAGATATGTTACATAATTAATGTTCATCTTTGTGAAACAAAGACTGAAGATCAGTAAAATATGCTAAATAATTCATCCTCAAATGTTTGATGTGTTATAGTGAGACATCCTTTCATTCTGCTTTTAAGTTAAGTAACATTAGAGTCCTTTTATAAAATATTAAAAAGGGAGGTTTTTAATCACTTTATGAAAGTTGAATCATTTAAAAATGAAGTTACTTGGTGTAAAATCTCATTGTTTAAAGGATTGAATCATTTGTAGTGAATAACCTAAAAGATTCTGACAATTAGAGAAATCCAAAATTGGTTATTTTTAGGTCCTCGAAACAGTATGACCCCTAAAAACCGGCATGATTTTATAGAATGAGGTCAGGAATTTGACTGAATCTGACTGCAACTAAAAATCTACCGAACCTACAAGAAGCGCCTACATCAAATTTAAAATTAATGTTTTCAAAATGGATCTGAACAGCAGCATATTTAACAAATGCTAACTTATTTACATAGGATATATTTTAATAGGATGAATCTAAAATTATGTAACGTTTGGTTTTTTAATACTAACAGAAATATGACTGAGGTAGCATCTTTGACAGCTATTGTTTCCAGACATTTCAGATTGAAAAGGCAGAGCTAAATATAAAAAATGCTTGCTAAATTCCTATGATTACACTCTCAGCTCAAATGTTTTGAAATCAACCAGAACCAATATCTCACTTGTCATTGATAAGTGTACAATTCTTCTTTCTCCTGGGGTCGTCAGTCTGGGTGTCATCCTTGACAGCTCACTGTCTAATAATAAAAAACACATTAACTTTAAACCCTGTTAAGGACATTTGAGTAGCTGTGAGGTGCATTTAGTAAGATGATTTTAGCTGCGATTGTTCCCTAGCCGTGGAAATGGGGAAGGAAGTTTCATCCACATCCACTGTATGAGATGTTTGTTACGTTGGAACAATATTTTTACCATAAACTTCCATTATAACCAAATGTTTTAAACATCCTGCTTTAAATTAAAGTGGAAAGAATGGCTGTAATTTCTCATTTTTCTGCAGGAAAGCCGCTGAAGTTTAGAAAAAGTCTTTCATAAAACTGCCTCTTATCGACATGATACAAAAAGTTAACACCTCTTTTAAGACACTACAAAAAAGTAAAAATGCACCAAAATAATCTATCTCACATATTAATCAGATACTACTACTACTAATAATAATAATGAAGTCCAATTTGTATTTAGAATATTGAATCATAGTGTACTTGAAAAAGAAAAAGCCGTTTCAGCTATATGATCAAAACTGGCATCTAAAGGCTTAATTCTATCAATTAATTAAATCATTAGAAAATAACCCTTTCATGAAATAAGTGAAAAAATATTGATCTTTTATAATTTTATTGCAGTTTTAAGTTCAAAATACAAATCCTGTAGTTAACCCCTTAACACTGGAATTTATTTACAGTTATAAAAAACCAAAATAAATACAGGAAGAAATAAGGGGGAAAAAGAAGAAAATACACTTAAATACACAATAAATAAATAAAATATATAACAAATAGGAAATTAAATATATAAAAAACATTAAAATAAATAAAATGAATCAATTAGATCAAAACTAAATTTAAAAAAAGGCCAGAAGTGGTTTGTCACATATTTGCAACAATAGCTGTGAAGGGGTTAATACTGGGTCCGTTTATCTGCATCTACGTACTGTTAACCATCTTTGCCCATTATTTACAACCTCATTCTCATCCACACTCCTCTTACTTCTTACATTGATTACTTAAACTCTTATCTGGTTGTCCAAGTCAATCCATAAACTCCACTTAGTTCAGAATTCTGCTGCCTGAATCAATACATGAACCTCAGACGTGCTCCTGAACACATCACTCCGATCCTCAAACTCCTCCACTGGCTTCCTGTTCAATATTCATTGATTTTAACAATTCTCTCCTTCAAAAGATCTCCATTTTCGTGCTCCCCCATATCTTTTTTAAAATCCTCCATCCTTACATTTAATCCCAATTGTAATCTCTACCCCATCCATGTGTCCAAAAAGGGGTTAAGATCCTTTAGAGCCCCTCAACCATCCATATCATAGTCTTTTCCTACTTTTAAATCTCTTCTTTTATCTAATTTCTGGGTATGTTGTTGGGTTTACAATTTAAATGACTCATTTAATTGCTTGTTCTCATTTCAAAAATAAAAGTAATCATGACAATCATTTCCCTGCTCGTAGCAGCAGCTCATGGAGGGGCGTTCTCTGTTACTGAACATCTTTTAACAGCAGAGGGAGTAAAAACATCAAAGATGGGACTGAGCTGTCAGACGGTGGCCAAAGGATGCAAACACACTCCATACAAAGCGACTTTCTGCTTAAGTACACTGAATTCAGACTAAATCACTTCATAATTTCCAAACTGACTATTTCTAAAACTAATTTTGTGTGCTGTTTAGGCATTTAATAGAATAAGCATGCTACTATACCATCAAATTAGAGTTACTTTTATAAAACTAAAAGTTTAAATCATGACTCTTGGCCCGGTATTCAACACATCTTTGACAGGATAATGCGACCAGATAGAATTGATGCTCTTCAGTCTCTAGTTTTCTACTTTCATTGCCACATTTCCAAAGCCAGACCCATAAAAATATCAAGAATTAAATGTGGAGATCTGAACCAGCCAAGGCAAGGAACTGGGAGGAATAAAACCAAGAAGTCCACAAAAAAAAAGAAGAATCATTGCACCACCAGCAGTGACCTCATGGGAAACTACTACCATCTTCTTCCTACAGGAAACATGTGGGCCAATACTTCACAGCTCATCCACAAAGAATAAAAGAAAGAAAGACAAGAGATCTGGGCTGGGAGGTCTTTACGTAAGGGAGCAGGGGTTAAGACTCCCGGCCTGGTTTCACTTTTCACTCTGTGGTTGAGGAGTAATCAGGAGGATAATAGGGGCAGCGACAAAATGACCCTGTAGTTAACCGTTAACACTGTGAAGACACATAATGTGTTTACATTTTTTATTTTCCTACAATAATCTTATTTTTCTTCCATTCCATGTCCAGATGATTCCACACTGCTTCAATAATGTTGAGGTCTGGGTTCTGGTGAGGATCCATCCCTCCATGAGAACAGTTCTTGTGTTATACCGCAGCCTTTTCTCCCAGTTTTCTTTCCTTACGGGCCTTCATGGAGACCATTTGTGATGAGGCTTCAGCCAACAGTTCATGGATCAACTGAAGGTCCAGATGCATCTCTCAGGTCCTGTGTCAGGTCTTTGCTGGATTTGTTCCCATCCAGATCCTGTTCATCCGCCATAGATTTTTGTCCTGACACTTTCTTTTGTCCTCCACTTCTCAAGCATCCTCAAATACTTTAAGGACACCCTGCTGAGATATGCCAGGTTTTCAGCTAATATTAACAGCTCAGGGGCCTGCCATTTGTCACGACTTGTCCTTGAGTTAAGGCTCTTTTTTTTCCTATTCTTGAATGAAAATATCCCTCTGAAAATGGTTGGGTATAAAGACTATTTTTTTTAAAAACAGCTAATGTCTTAAGAAACAGATGGACCTTCAGAAAGTTGGAGAACTGTTACAAGATCACTTTCAATAATTACAAGGTCTGGCTGCTTGAAAGCAAAACATATTAAATTAATTAAAGGGAGTCTCAAAACCTTTCCATAGTAGTTCACAAGGCCAAAGTTTGACCAAGGAAACCAACTGGCTTTGATAACGAAGCAGGTTTCCTTTTATTAAATTAGTGAAAGATTGTTTTATAAGTCCAGGACAACAGCAAGGGCCCTTAATTGGTTTCTTAGATATTTTCTAAAATTGTCATTCATTTAAATGTTAGGGGAAACAGAATCTACAACACCTCAAAGGTTTATTTTCACGCTTTCATATCCAAGTGTTGTCAATTTCACTTTTTTTGGAGTGATTTATAAAGCTGCATCTCTGAGGTTGAATGTGAAGTGGAGTCAGTCTAAAGCTAATTAGCATCACCTGTTTGACGTTTTCACGTCTCACTTAATGACAGCTAAAGTCAGATTCTGCCGTCTTTGTTTACTATTAACTTTAAAACAAACAGCAAAAGTTTTTTGTTTGTTTTTCTTTGTTTCTTAATATTTTTTTCCTTTTTCTTTTTTCATGTATTCAGAAATAAACCCTAGATGGAGCAGCCGGTTGAGGCAGGTGGTTTAGCTAGTTACGAACGTCAACTTTTCTAACGTCTGTCCGGGACGTACAAGCTAATAATTTTTTTATTAAAAAAAATACTTAGTTTAATTTTTAAAAACGCTCACGAGGGCTGTTTAAGACTGTACTTAAAACATTGGGAGGTTAAAAATGTTGTAAATAAAAGTTCTTACCGGCTGCAACACCCCCTCCTGAACCGCAAACCCGAGGATAAGCAGTCAGCGTAGTGCGCATGCGCGATAGATAGATAGATAGATAGATAGATAGATAGATAGATAGATAGATAGATAGATAGATAGATAGATAGATAGATAGATATCTTTAGAAATTGAGTTTCATTTACATCAGTGTCAAACTCCAGTCCTCAAGGGTTTATCCTGCAGGTTTTAGTTGTTTCCAAGCTCCAACACACCTGAATCAAATCAAATGGATCCAACAGCTTCTCATCAACTTCTTCACAATCATCTATTCATTTCAGTTAGGTGTCAGGGAGAAAACTTGCCAGATAGTGGCCCTCAAGGACAAGAGTTTGACATCCCTGCTTTTGAAGGAACAGAAAAACACCAACAAGAAAGATAAATAAATAATTTGGTGCAAAGTCATTTTTGTAAATTTGTGAAAAGACCAAAACAAGACAAAAAACCTTTAATTACTTAAAAGTGATCATTTAAAAGACAAAGCATAAATGTGAAAGTGGTAAATTAAAAAAGGCTAATTATTTGGATTAAAGTGGTGAATTATAAGATGAATACACAAAACAAACAAAAACAAATAAAAAAACTTTAATTAGTCATAAGTGAGTGGATGGTAATTTAAAAGAAATTTGATCAAAGTAGAACATAAATTAAAATAAATTAAAGTAAAATAAATTGGGTAAAAGTTATATGGTAAATCTAATACTAAGTAAATGAGAATAAAAACAAAAACAAACTTAAATTGGATGAAAGTGGTTAATTTAAACCTTAAAAATATATATTTTTAAACTGAATAGAAGATTTTACAAATAAAATTGTGTGAAAATTCCTAAAAAAATTACTGGTTTTAACTTTAAGTTGATTCATTAAAGAAATCCAATATTCATTTCATGCAAAACTTTGTCTTCAAAACTTCACAGAAGATTGCAGTTCAATCCAAATAAGAGTTTTTTATTCAGTGACTGTAAATATGAACTATTTGTTTGCACTCAGTTAATCACCTGCTATGATTAGAATATGACTTCTGTAAATCACAGCTACACAACAATCAAATTTAACATCAATTAACAACTTGTCTCCTCATTCTTTACTGTTCCCCTGTTGAGATAAAAGGTTAACCAGTAATATCAGGATTGTTTAATCAAGGTAAAAACCACCAATACAAGTCTCTGATTCAAAATATCTCCTGATTATGTGGCCCAGTAACTCATGCATAACATTTTATAGATTTTTCCAGTGTCAGTAAATGTTGCATTACAGCAGCCAGGCCTACAACATGACATCACACATGTTTTTAGTTGCTTCACATCATTACCGCTCAGCTTATACCTTCTTTTATTAATAAAAACAGTCAGGTCACATGTATGACTCAGCATTCAAGTTTATTTGTGTTGATAACACAATTATATTACACAGTAATAGTCCATTCATGATGAGAATAAACCCTATTCACCCCCAGCAGGAGGGAAGAGGTTCTGATGTAACCTTTGCATAAGTCAAGAATTTGCAACGAAAGTTTTGCAGCGATTGTGCAAATGAATTAATTCCAGTGAATTGACATGGACAAATGGATCAAACCTACGATTAAAATGCATTGCATCCGTCTCATTGAACACAAACAGTAAACAAACACAAGACGAGGTAAAGTGAGGAAATTCAGTGCAACACAGGCAGCTTGACTCTGCAGAAATATTTGATTAAAAAATATAAACTGGAACTCCTAAAACCTGGAGGGAGCGGATTGGTGATTGTACAAATGAGACACCGAAGTGTTCGGTTAATACAGCACGTCGGAACATTACCGGATTCACAGCAGCCTTTTAATAACGGTCATGCACATCATGCCGGAGTAAACTAAATGGCAGCCCACGTCGTGCTGCATCCACCCCACACACATCCCTAAAATACCCCCTCCCCGAGAGAACATCAGCATGAGCCACCTCTCCATCAGCTGCATTCACTTCTTCTGGCAGTAGTTGCTGTAGTTGCTGCAGGCCTTCTGCATGTCCGTTAAGAAACCCGGGACACCGCTCTGTTTTTAAGAAAAAATAACAGACAAAGAGCGTCTCAGTCAGTAAGCGTCATGAGAACATGTGCCAAGAGGACCCACCTAGGAGGGGCAACAGAAAGGGGGAAATGTTGCCGTCATCCTGCAGCACATCTGTAAACAATAAGGATGAAAAAGTGTCCAGCAGGGCAGGCAAGGGATGCAGCTCTCAGGAGGCCTGTGACTGAACCTTTTAACACCAAACATCAAAGATGCCCTTAAACAGGTCAACAATGAACACATGCCCACTTTCAGAGACTCACATGCGTCTGTGGGAAAGGATTTCTGAAGGATTTCCACATCAGGGAAACTAAAAGTGTCTCTTCTGATTAATAAGGAAGTTTAAAAAAAAAAAAAGCTGAAAACGTTTCAGATAATGTTAGAAATTTAAAGTGATTCTGTGTTTTGTAGGTGAGGTTTTTCTGTTTGTACAACTACATGACCTGTTGTTGCAAACTGGTAGGCTACCTTCACCGGTCTTTTACTTGTAAGACTTTAAAATGTAGGAATATTATCGTAAGTTTCGGCTCGGCTTTCAGGACGTAATATCAAGGTCAAAACTAAAACTAGTGGCATAAAAACTGACAACTTGTAAGGGGAGCTTCACCCCAGCCTGTGGGGTCAGATGTGGGCTCGAGGTTACACTTAATGCAAGTCACATGATATGCTATGAATGAATATTACACAATATCAATCTATCTATCTATGTTGTCTGCAGCTTCTCTGACATGTGCAAAGGATTGTGGGTATTTGAGAACACTGGGGTCCCTCAAAGGATCTCTGACATTTATTCAGTCTTTTGGTGAGAATTGATGATGTGGCATCCGATAAATGACACCCCTTCATCCACGTTGAGAAGAACATTCGACTGAGGTCTACAAATAATCTTATTAATATTCATGAGGAAAGACAACCTGATTGGCCAATGAATTTAGAGGAAAAGGTAAGATTGGTCAGTGATGTTATCCAAGTATTTCTGTTGAATCTTCTAATTTTATATGCTAAATACCACATTCATAAACGTAAATGGTCCCATATCATTCCCAATATTCAATATTTTAAGAATTATTTTTCCTTATACCTCTCTAAAAATAAAGCTATTCTAAACACTGGACTTTTTGATAACCCATCCTCTAACTTTAATGTCTCTATTTGAACTTTTACCCTGAGATTATTCACCTGCTCTGTCTGAATATTGTCGTTTTTATGGAGCTAGCTTCTTCTTCTACTTGAATGGATGATTGTTAAACACATTGTCTTTGTAATATCCAGTTTTTTTTACATGGTTACCAATGTTTGACAATGTAACTAAGCTCTTAATAGAGGGACGTTATCTGGTATTCATCACTTTTATTCAAAATCCATGTTAAGAAATGATGCTAAACAGGTCACAGGTGTACTGAAATGTGTCACCACGATGTTTAGAAGCTCATTTTATAATGAACAGATTCAAATCTGCTCATAAGGACTAATAAGGAAAATTCTTTGCATGTGTCCAACTGCCCCTTAAGCTACTCGGAGACTTGATCTGAATGTTTTTTATCCTTTATGTAAAGCTCTTAATGATTTATGCATGCATTGTTTATATTCACTTGCCACACACTCACCTTTGCGGCCCAGTTCACCAGCCATGTAGGAATCATACCTCCGGGGTTGTCGAAGTAATTCAGGAAAACTGATGAATGTCATGAGGAGAAAAAAAGGGTCTTCAGACTGATGAATAAAATGGGTATTTCACAGTTACGTTGCAGGAGGAAACTTAACCTCACCTCTGGTTCCGCAGGCCCCGTCACTCTCCAGGGCCACGCTCTGCTTGTAGTCTTTGACCCGCAGCACGCCGCTCTTCTCCGGACACGGCGCATCCGGGGAGCTTTTGGCCAGGATCACCCAGATCTTCCTGCCGTTCACATCCAGGTCTCTCCGCTCCCTCATGTACACATACTGAGGTTCAAACGGTTAGGGAAAATGTCCCGTAAAAGGATGCTCAACCTCCGTAAAACCAGATCTAAAGACGCTTGAAGGATACATCTCTGTTGGACAGAGGGAAAGGGTATTTCACTTCCCAGTAGATGGCAGATTGTCCACTAAAGTCCTTCTCGTAGAGCTCTGAAGGAACAAAATACAGATGCATGATACTCTTCCATGCGATAGAACATGGTTAATGCTCTGATCTCTGAAGGAAACCCATGATAAAAACTGGTTTTCTTTGTTGATGTTGAGAGTATTCACTGAGGTTACTACTTGAGAAATTGTTCATGAAGTCTGGGGGGGGGGAGAAAACATTTTTAATATCCCCAAAAAATCCCTGCAGCTCATGAAGGAGACAAATTTATAACCAAGCCTTTCCAGGCTGTAATAATAACTTCCTCGGGTCATCTAGACACACTTATCTGAAGAAAGAAGGACAAGTTCATCAATATCTCGGACGCAGAGCACACGGCGACTCTGCAAGGCCAGAACATTTTGTTTACATCCAGGTTTAAACGGGACAAAAGCATGTGATTCTTTCCCAGACGACTAAGCTGCCTTTAGTCTGGTGAATTCCATCCACAATAGTGCATTCAGAATGAGTTTCTGGGAAGTCTGGGTGAGCTTGCTTTCCTACAGCTATTTACCCAAGAGCAGGACAGAGACGATGATGAGCTAAGAGGGAGGAGGATTTCTCTCATTTGGAAGGGAAAACTTCTGTTTGCAGGTGGAAATCGTGCATCGATCTGGCTGTTCAGGAAAGACGTACAGGATCTTTAACTACTGACAAGATGATGAAGTAATGGAGAAAATACATTACCACACCGGCCTCAAACGATAACAAATTTAGCCGTGCGATTAATTGCCTCAAAAATTAAATTAAACTTGTTTTCTCTACTAATATTTCGGAGGGGGACACAGCTTGATAATACTAGAACTAGAAAACCTCAGATCACTACAGACAGTCCTACAGTGGAGGGAAAAAAACTACATAAACTACAATAATCTGTTTATTTCACTACAGACTGGAGCCAAAACATGTTACCTGCTTGTTTCTGCAGATGTGCGTGGAAACAAAGATCAGAGTGAAACACGGAATACGGGTGACAAATCGAAGACAAGCTGGAGGAAATGTGGATTTAAACTGTACAGACGATGAGTGTGTTTCACCTTTCACGTATCCATCCCAATGTTTGCGATACATCAGGTCCATGTAGACGTCTGCACACAGCTCTGCGGTGCAGCTGGTGAGCACGCCGAAGACTTTGTACTCATAAAGTCCGGTTTCCTGCAAACAGCACATGAAAGTTGGGTATTCCAACTGCAGGCCAAACACCACACCCACACTGCGTAACTAATCCCAAACCACACAACTCTGATTAGAGCCAGCCTGCGTCACACCCTCCCTCCCTCCTTCCCTCGCAGTCGGGAAGGCCGGGGGATTTATACAAAACCCACATTCTTACAATGCCTTGAAATAAATATTTCAGGTAATTATTTTAAAAGATGAACACTGGACGAGTTTTTAAGCGACAATATTTTACACGGAAGTGATTTAATTTATAATAACTATGTTTAAGGACACAACCCTGAAAGAATCAGAATCAGATGTAGGAATGAGTTCAAATCAAAGTTTTTCTTTGGATATTTTCTGCTTTTTTTCCCTTCATTTTCAGTCCAGTCCTTGTTTATACCCATTTTTTTTAGAGGAATATGTTTTTTTTATTTAAGCCATTTCACACTGATCTATGGATCATTCACGAGTAAAACTCAAGGGATGAACCAGTGTAGAGTCAACACATAACAGACAACTTAGCAAAGAATTGGTTTCTTACTCTCCCAGTGTGATTATTTCAATAAAGTTGGAACATCAGAGTTTGAATTTTTAAGGAATCATTTCAAATAAATTTTGGGTGCTTTTGCAAAAAAAAACAAAAAAACAACAACAAACAATTGGGAAACCTTTGCAGCTTTTCAACTTTAAAGCTTCTGCAAATTCAGACTTTTTTGGGTGCAACCATCACCAAAGAATACACAAAATCCTGGAGGGACTGACTCACACCGGTTACAAACACATCATTTCTTCTGTTGCATCAATTAAAAACACAGCAGATAACCTGGTTTGGCAGAAAATAGGATATAAGTTTATTCCCAAAGAGCTATTTGCTAAAAAAAAAATTGGCATGTCTCAGCATGATGTGATGTGTGTCCTTAAAAGATTTGAGGAAACTGGACGAGTGAAGGACGAAAGAACAATATCAACATCCAAAGAAGAGCTTTGGGAAGTACTTCAAGGAGTCAGGAGAACTATTTCTGTGGACTACTTCAAGAAAAGACAAACGCTTTAGAGTGATGAAGACTAAAAATCAGTCAAGTATCGACTTTAAAGCTCCTTAGAAAGGTTTTGCCTCCAATACTGTTTTTAAATGTATGTTTACACGTGTTTTAATAAAAATCTCTGCAACTATTTCCAGGGGGTGGCTCGAGATTTTAGTGCAGAGTTCATTGCAAACACATGTCCAGCTCTCATGTGCCTCAGATTAATTGTTTCTCTAGTGAAATGATTGTCTCTAGGGAATGCATTCTGATCTTTAGATGCATTTTTTACTCCTCCCTGTTTTCTGTTTTTCAAACATTCAAATTACCCTAAAATTCTTCAAACTAACCCGAGATGACAGGTGGGCCATAGAAACAGAGGATAAACATACAGTCGCTCGGTTTCCGCATATTTCCCTCTCTGGCCGCTAGGACGTCACTACTGGTGGTGTTTGCAGCTAATATTATATTATATTATACCATACCGGAGATGACAAGCCAACACTGAGAGGGAATGAATGGGAATGAATGATAACTCAGGTGCTGCAGAGGAAAGCAAACCTCACAGAAACTGATGCATCAGTCGGTGTTGCTGCTGTAGTAGCAGCAGTCGCTCTCATACCCCCCCACCGCCACCCCCCACCTTGTCGTAGAGCCGGTAGATTTTGACCCCCATCGTCTCGGTGAAGAGCTCCCATCCTCCGTCCAGCTGCGGCTCGTCCAGCTCCTTCCAGGCGCTCTGGAACTCCTCATCCGTGAACTGCAGCGACATGACGGCTCTGCTCCTCTCACTCCACCCGTCAAGCTGGCGGCAGCAGCCAAACGCTGCACTTCCGGGTGACGCTTTCAAAATAAGCTTCGACAGTCAAGCCACATTTATCTATCTATCTATCTATCTATCTATCTATCTATCTATCTATCTATCTATCTATCTATCTATCTATCTATCT
>JAOXYM010000022.1:22755048-22769054 GCA_028567055.1 Leptatherina wallacei | reverse complement strand
TACTGGCTCTGAATACACAAAGCCTCGGGGACCCCAGGTTGGGAATCACTGCCCTAGATGGTGGTCGGCAGGGAAGACCAGAGAGAACAACACAATTATTTACTTGTTATATTTGTTAATATTCTGATGGTGGTGATTATTATTATTATTATTATTATTATTAGTAGTAGTAGTAGTAGTAGTAGTAGTATGCAATGCAACCAACAAATCTGTTTATTTTTTCATCAGAATTTGTAACGTTACATTTAACTTTATTTCTATGCTTCTTTTTATCACAATTGGACTGTATACACACACTGTAAATTGTACACAATAAACACTAACATAGAAAAGAGAAAAATACAGTATTTCACATTGTGATTAGAGTAAGATCAAGATCTTTAAGTTATTTTAAATGTGCATATGTGTACATTACCACAGCTGTTTAGTAATTCTGACCACCTCAACTGACTCAACTCAAAAGTGGCTCAGGTGGTAGAACAGGTTGTCCAATAACCACCGGTTTGAACCCAGCCCCCCCCCCCCAGTCAACTTTTGTTGTGTCCTTGGGCAAGACACTTCACCCCTCCTTGCCTCCAGTGTCGGCACCACTGGTGTATGAATGTGTATGAATGTTCGGTGGTGGTCAGAGAGGTCGTTGGCGCACTGGCAGCCACGTTTGTGTCAGTCTGCCCCAGGGCCGCTGTGGCTACGCACGTAGCCTACTACCATCACCAGGTGTCAATGAATAATTAGATTCACTGTAGAGTGTCTTTGGGTGTAAATATAAATCTAATCCATTATTATAATACAAACTGAAATCAGATCTACGGAAGAGTATTAGGGCCACTGAAGAAAAAATAAATAAATTCTGAGAAAAAAGTCAGAATTCTGACTTTTTTCTCAGAATTCTGACTTTAATCTCAGAATTCTGAGATAAAAGTCCAAATTCTGACTTTTCTTTCTGAGAATTTTATTTTTTTCTTTGGCCCTAATACTCTTTCGTACAGATCTGTTAATCAACCTTAGAACACTAACGTTGTGTACTCTAGCCATTCAAAACCAATGTAAGGTGAAATTCACCCACCCTCAGTGTTCTAAGAAATAAAAATATATGAAATATTTTTAAAAAATTGCCCTGGCTTGTAAATGTTTTATATTTAAACATAGAAATCTCATGCAGACAAATTAGGAATTCCAGTTGATGTCTTCCTCAATTTTTTTTATTTCCAAATACAACATACATTGGATCCTCTGGCAGGCTCGTTTTGGTCCCCGGACCGTATGTTTGACACCCCTGCTTAAGATATTGATATTTTTCTGTTAATTACTTTGGTATAAATCACAAAAGTTAGATCACAAATACAAACACGATTCAGGAACCAGGGATCGAGTATGTGATGCTGATGATCAGTATATGAATACATCCCCATGGTAGAGCTGCCATATTCAGAATTTAAGTATAAAAATGTTCATCTGTTGTTTATTCACAGTGGTTTCATATTTAGTCATTTTACATTTGTAATATGATCAGATTCGGCTTTAAAACAGATGAAGTTCACCTCCTGCTTCCCCTCTAATCCATTACTTCTGAATCTGGAGTCTCACCTTCCATTAGTTACACACATCATGTGAACTAAACCTAAATATATATCCATAATTAACTTCAGTGTAAATTTGAAATGGTTCATATACTTAATATAGTGCCTTTTAAAGTTACTTTGAAAGAGTATACTTTAAAAGTACCTCAGATAGACAAGCTAATTGTGATCCTGTTAGCTAATCTTAGCTAGCTTGAGTAGATAGCCAACTAGTAAACAGCTAGCTAAACTGCTGAATTAGAGCACTTTGAAACTGAGCTAAACCTTAATCCTGCACTGTACAACACATCCGAGTATAAAAAGACATAAAAATGTGAGAACATTAACACATTGTTGTCATAATCAGTCTCAATTTGAATTTAATGTCTTGACATCACATAAGTCTGACTTTATCTTTACATCCATTAGACCAAACTCTGGCCCACGGGCCAAATTTAGTCCCCAGTGTAATAATATTTGGCCTGCGAAACAATACCACGTAACTACTAGAGCTGGCCCGCCGGCCCGCAGTACATATGCTTATACAGCACATGTTATGCTAATACTCCAAATCCCAGAATGCTGTTTTGGCGTGTCAATCAGAACAGGAATCATAAGATCTCACAGGAGACCGCTGACTGATGAACACCCCCACTCAATCCTGAGGACTTCCTCAGCTCAGAGCCTGAGCCCAGATATTAATGCTAGCATCCTATGAGAGATGCAGGTATCTCACATCAGAGTAGACCAGTGTGAAGCAAAATGAGCTATAATCAATGTTTTTCTTGCAACTCCAAGGCATGAGCTTGAATGGTTGCACATTCACTGAAAGAAACTCTTATTCGTTAATTGGTTTATTGTTATTTTATTTTTAGATTTATTAGCCTGTGGAAAAAGGTCATTGTTGAAATGTAAATCAGAAGGCTGCAAAAAAGAGAGGCATTCGATTTTTATTTAAATTTAATTTAAGAAATCAATGCCATTAATGCATTTTTTATTAGAAATTTGATTTTGCATGTATGTAATATTAAGTTATTGTCTAATATGCTTGTTACATTCAATGTTTAAGCACAACTTGTTTGAGTCCATATGAAAAGGTTCATTGTTTTAACTGGAGGAAGATTTTTTAACAAATTTTAATGTTGGCCCGCAATTTCGTCCACATTTTACATTTTGGTCCACCGTGTATTTGAGTTTGACACCCCTGCATTAGACTCTCTGCTGAGGGTTCATCTGATTGAAGTTCAGCCTACAGTTTGCTCCTTCAGATGCTGCTTTTTGCTGCCCTCTGCTGTTCATTACTCAGAAATCTCAATTAACAGCACAACAGGTGCAAACACAGATATCTAGTGATAAAGAGGCCTAGCTGCACACAAACTTGCATGTCGTGTTACACACTCCATCATGATAATCCTCTCTGATTCCCTCAAAACCTACATCAAGCAGCCTGATATACATAATGACAATGGGTGCTGTAATCTGCCTGGATTACATCTAAAATATCATCCGAGGCGATGCATTTCAGGAGGAAATTGTATTTCCAGCCTTACTTTCTGCGAGGTGGTTTCAGCTTCCATGCAGGCACTTTCTGAGTAGCTTTTTTTACTTCTGCTCGCCAGCCTCTATTTAGCCAGATGGCTTCATCCGTCAATCCCCACTCACAATCAAGATTAAGATTACACCACGCAAACACACCAGCGTGCAGTCAAATACATCAGTAACTAAAATGTTTACTTGCTCGTGAACAACAATGATGATATAACACAGAATATGTCACAATTGTGGAGTTACGAGTGAAGCTTAAGTTATTAAAGGGGGAACCATTGATCGCTGAAATTCCAGGTTAGAAAGGAGGATTAAAGTATTTTTACCACAAAGCCACATATCCAAGGCGCTCGTGTGAAACAGTGAGGTGGGAGACAGAGATGAGGCAGGGTGGGGGGGGTGAGAGCAGTGGAGAGGGCAGATGGAAGAGGATAGAGAGAGGAAAGCCCTGCTGTCACCAGGCTTGTCCTCTGTTTCTCAGTGAGTAGCAGCCGTCAAGACGTCCCTGCCTTTGCTTCCTAAAAGGTGCTGGTTCTTCAAGGCCTCCGGGTCGCCCAGCATGAGGGAGGCACCATGGGTTTTCTGGAAAACTACCAGGAGATCGACCCTGTCACGTTGAACCTTTGCATCCTCATCGCCAGCTACGTTATCTTGCTCCTGGTCTTCCTGATATCCTGTATCATGTACGACTGCCGGGGCAAAGATCCCACGAAGGAGTACGCTCCGGACCCGCAGCCAACTCAGTCCCCGATCAGACTGGTGGTGATGCAGGGCTCCTCAGCTCCGTTGGGACGGTGGGAGACAGCCAACATGATCACCACCTACCACGAGCCGTCACACTCGGACTTCAGGGAGAAGAAGAGCACGATGGTCTGAGTGACACTAAGCTGACTCAACTCTGTATATACCAGACTTCCCACCCCCCTTTTTTTTTTCTTCTTTTGTACATACGTGTCTTTTTACATTTCTTTGCTTTGTACCGGGACAATGCTTCGATTTGATCTACACAGGACCAAACTCGGAAGGTAAGGGGATGATGTCTTTAAGGACTGTGTGTATGCATGTGAAATCCCTCCTTGTCTCATGGATCTTAAGCCGATGCCTTCTGTCTGCTCCAGAGAGGAAATGTCACAACTAATAAAGCACAGGGAATAAAGAGGGAATGCATACAGCCTAATGGGTGGAGGGGGGGTTTGGGATTCAGGTCAGGGTATGGTAGGTATACATTAAAGTGTTGTAGAGGAGAATCTCTTGGTAACAGGTAAATTTGTTGGTTTATTTTGAATTAACACGTTTCTTTACTGAACTTTGCACTTCTTCTGACGTGCACAGACCTGTGTCCTGTAATTAGTGGTTAAAGGAACATCTTGCACAACTTTGAGGTGTGGTGAGCATGGATGTGATTCTTAAAGCGATAGATGGGTTAAAGTGCAAGTTCCTAAGCTGCTATGTCTTGATTCTTACTCTCAGCTTTTAATCACATCACACACAAGATTGAAAACTGACCAATTTAATGCACCAATTATTCCTTTAACAGCCTCTGCTGAGGCTCATCAACTTGGACTGCAGTTGCATCTGCTTTTGCACATGTTGTTCGTCCCCTTCCATTAAAGAAAATGCAAAATTCTTGATAGTAATTCCAATAACTGGAGACTGAAAAAAGTGATAATAAAGATACATTTGCTAAATTATAATTTAATGAAATATGACATTGTTTTTTAATTTAATTGAATGAAAAAATAATAAAAAGCAAACAAACAAAATTGTCCTGGACCAATGAGAGCAGGGGGTCAAAATACCTGCCGACAGGTGTAGAAGTCTGAGAGTTACAGAAAACACCTGATTGCAGCGATCGCCTCAAAGGATTGCTCAATAAAATGTTAGCTTATGAGTGACGTAACATGTATTAATTTCTCATATTTATTGGTAGTTTCTATTGAACCACAATTCAAAAACAATGTCATGATTTTCATAAAATTTTCATTTCTTATTATTTTTTGTCAGTTTCAGCCTATTTCAGTGACAGCTGGGATTTTTCTTATTTAATAAAAGGGTAGGAATCATTTTGCAGACATGTTTATGCTCTCTCTTTATCCGTACACGTCATTCGTTGTGTTCGTCCTGCTGGCAGCGTTGTACTGTAATCTGTGGAGAATCAGTCTGATTCACTGCCCTATTAGATCAGTGATAGGATCTGTCATCAAACCAGAGGCTTTTTCCATTTATTAGATGGACAGAGTTTTATCAAGAACTTTGCTAAATTAAAAGCTGAACCCTGGCTAATCTGAATTTTCATCATTTTATATAAATTCATGGAAACAAGTCATCACATCTGCAGCATTTCCTTCAATTGAATTTCTATTCATTGAGTACAAACTACATGTAAACAGATTTACTACAGTACCCCCCCCCCCCCCCCCCCTCACTCTCTTTTACACACATGGCCTCAAATATGTCCCCTAAGATAACCTTGTCTGTATGCCATGTACATGGGAATACAAATGATATCTTCCATTTTAACTCATTTTAATTCAGGCCCTGAATGCAACACAGGCTTTTTAAAACTCTTTTTTGCTCATGTTGTCTGCATGCAAACACAATTTTTGGATATTAAAACCAAATATTTTGAAGGTTTTGAGCCTAATTTTTAGGCCTCTGCTTGAAAATTGCACACTCATAACGATAAAGTCTAATTGAATACATTTGGAGTCGTAGAAAGGGAACACTTGGGAGATTTAGGATGCGTTACTGGTGTAGAATAAATGACGGTGGCACATAGCATAAATGAAAAAAGTATCAGGCTCCCGTAAGAAAAAAAAAACACTTTCAGGATGAATATCGCTATGGAACGATGCAGCTGTAGCTCGAAACCTCGAACAGATCATAAAACAATATGTGAGCGTTAGCTCTGCAAAGGTCGACTCAGATAAAGGGAAGCAGAACAAGATAAAGACGTCTTCGTACAGACAGGGAAGGCAAGGCCTCAAAAATGGCCATTTTGGCACAATTTGGACTCCTTAAGTCTCAGGTTTGAAAAAGTTAACATTCTGTAAAACCAAGGCTTGAAGAGTCAGATTATGCCCCCTATCTCCATAGATTAATGTCACAAATATGAGACAGTGCTTGTTATAATCATGCTAAAAGAAATGAGAATGTAAAGTTATAATATAACTATTTTAAGGAACAGAGGTATGGAGTGCACGGCTACAAAACTAAGAGTCAAAACAAAGAACCCAATCTCAGCATCACCAGTTTTGGACCAGACCTAGTTGGACCTGGAGTTGGTTTGGCAACTTTAACATTGAAGTGCTGCATTTGTTTCCTACTTAAAAGGAACAGAGTAGGGGGGAATGATGTTTTAAAAGAATAGCTGTGTTTGTGCGTAGCAAGTCTACATTTGAAAGTTCCTGTTATGGAAACCGAGACTTCAAAATGTAACGTTGCAGCCTTGCACAAGAATTAGTAGAAGTTGTACTATTTGAAATGATCTGTCTCATAAATTCACTGCATGGTACAGTCCAGCATGCACCAGTGTACATATTATCACTGTGTTTATGAGGAGCCATGACATCTAGAGGTGTATGAAACCCACCTTAAGTATGTGTATGAAAACAGTTTGCTTACTTTTCATGTAGCTGTCATGAAAGGAGTGCTACCTGTTTCAAAAGGCCAAAGATCGATGTTTGAGGTTGAAGGGGTTTTATAGTGGAGTTATGAGCCTGACAGCCAGGATGCTGAAGTTGAACTCCCATCAAACCCAGTATACCACACTTTTTAGTCAGGTTTAATCACCTGAAAGCCCTTTTACACCAAACCAACAGGTAGCTGGTGAAAACTAATGGATTGCTTTTGAAATTAGTTTTTCTTGTTTTCATCATTTCTAATGCTCGGTCTGCAATTTCAATTCCTTTTTTTTTTTAAATTTGATTTTCTTTTTAAGTCTATGTCGTGCTTTTTTACTTTTTCTCTTTCCCTACGTTCAACAGGCCAAGTACGCTACTCCTGCAGCAAAGTGCTGAATAACCACCCATTTAAACTAAAACTAAAAATCCAAAACACAGATAAAAAATATTTCAGTCACCTTAAAACATTTTTATAATTGATCAACTATATTCTCGTGGTCTGGATGTCCTGCAAGGATTCGGCAAAAAGAAGAAAAAGGAAATACCATTTTTCACTTTTACTCTTAAAACTACAAGAGAAATCAGAAAAACTGAAATCTATTTGTTGCTTCATTATCTAACTAAAAACACTAAAATCATCATGATAGGTATATACAGAATGTAATTTTCACATGTGGATTAAGAAAGTATATTTATAAAATGTTATGTCTGATCTGGTCTTTCCTTCCACCTGAACCCGCAGATACTGAACAGCTGAGTAGCTGAGTTGATAGTTGATGATTGGCCAGCCTTATGGTTGCTTAACCACTTTTTAACCCATTACCATGAATTTATTTACAATTTTATAACAAGAAAAAGAAAAAACTGTTAAAAAAAATCAAAAAGAAAAAAGACTAGAATAAAAGAAAAATACAATTAAATATTAAATAAACTAATAATTAATAAAGATAAATAATAAATAATATGAATGTATAAATAAGAGTGAAATAGATAAATAGAAACTATGAGTTTGATAAAAGGAAATAAAAAAGACCAGAAGGGGTTTGTTACAAATTTGCAACAACAGACATTAAAGTGTTAATATGAACTGAATCCACCACTTGATCTCCAGTATATGATGATATAAAACCTTTCTGTGTCAGCACTGATGTTAAATGCAGGCCCAATGAGAAATGGTGGAATTATTAAATTATTAATTGACAAGCCTGCATTTATTTACAGATTTGCATTATTAAAATAATTCCACTGACCTTCCTCTTTGTTGCAGCAACACTCTACTCTTACCATCTTTCCACTGCTTAGCATTGCCCCAAAGCAAACAAAGTTAGTTTCTGTTGTTTCATTCTTTGGTGTTTGCAAAATGAATCCTAAATAAAAAGCCTGTTGATTTTCTGTTGGTTATTTCATCAGTGTGCTTTCTATTAAAAATGAAACTTCGGATTCATTAGTTCTGCCTTACGACATCTAAACAGCGTTTCATTCATTAACTACGTCAGAGCAGGTTGTGAGTCCCACATCGGTTACCATGGAGATTAGCGGGTCGAAATAGAGCCAGATTTGTGACACTGCAAACTCTCGACTTTCAGCTTGCCACGTCATTGCGTCGTTGATCTCGCTTACATCCCTCTGTCCTTGTAGGCGCCCAATGTTATATAACATAATAGAGAAAACCATCCTTGTTATCTTGAGATAAAGAGATAGTTAAGTTATCTCAAGTTGACGATGCTAACCTTTTTTTTCCCAATAATGGCCACTCTTGGCTTCCATAGAAACCCAGTGCTTTTTGCTAATTAAATATTTTTATACTTTTGCTTTCAGTTGCTGCTTGATCAAGCTTATGTATTACACACAGTTACATCCTGACTTCCCTCCAAGCAGACCCTCTCAGAACATCTACCGCATTTCCTTTTCTGGGAAGCAGAACAAAAAAAACGAAGCTAAAACCTCGGGTGCATCATTTTGCTGTGAGTCTGCGTTGTTATTTAACACTGATTACACCTTCCAGTTTGAGCTGCCAACGCTCTACAGAAATAGATCTAAGAATCACAGCTGTAAAGGAGTAATCCCGCCACTTCTAAGAAATGTGCAATAACTGGATCACATTCATAAAATAGGATGACCTCGATGTTTGTTCCTGCTTTATTTTAAATGGTAAATAAGGTTTCCACATATTTATGCCATGTCAATAAGCACATTGATACTGTTTCTGGACTTATTTAGCTCATTAATCAAGTGCAGATTGGGCAAGGAATAACTATTTCAAACATTTTGATCAATAGCCAGAATTTTTCTAAAGAAATCTTTACATTTTCATGCTGAATTTTAAAAGAAATTGCCCTTAGTTTTGTGGGTTTTGGTTGAGTTTGTGCTGCCGGGCAGTTTTAAAGATTCATTAAAACCTGCAGTGCATCACAATGCCATAAACAAAGCATGGGAAAAATAAAATAATGCTCATTTTATTTTTTGCACACATTAATGTATCATGCTCATCACTCTAGAGCACATATACCAGCATAAATCAATGGTCCGACCATTAGAATTAGCTAATTAACTGGTATCTCCCATAAATATCAGCAATGCTGTGTACAGATATGTTTCATGTCAGAAAAAAACTGCTTGCTTTAACTTAAAATACATCATCGTGTTGGAGATACCAAACAGAAATGGACACTCAGACATGATTAAAGCAGACACAGCTCTCTCTCAGGTGTGTTGCATGAGCACAGGAAGCCATGTTTTCCTGCTCACAGTAATCTTCAGCCAGAAGCAACAGTGTGCTTTACACGATGGAGCGCTCCAGGCTCAGCTTGTTAGCTGCAAGATTAATTAAGTTGGGTGCACCAAAGCGTTTCGACCTAAATACTGTGTTTTTAGTTCATTTCATTTCAATAAACGCCCCTTACATATTGCACATGAACTGGAAACACTTGATCTGATATAAATCTATATTTGAGCTCATCTCTGAACCTATGCAGCACCTTTAATGACTGTTACACAACACTGTTTTTATTATCTCAGACTTAAGTGTCCCATTTATGATGTTACACGTTGCTGGAAAATTGATGCCGCCTGCAAATCAATTTCCTCCTAGTTGTTGTCACTTTCATCTCATTTGTAAGTTACAGAAGGAAACTGCATTTTAGCAAGAAACAGTAAACCACTTAGAAAGCTGTTTAACTCCCTCCCACGTGTTTACATGCAGTAAAGCCTCTTTTATTCTAAGGGATTTCTCACCTATATACCTGCCACACAAGACTTGAAGGAAGGTCTAATAAAAGCCAGACATATGCTGGTTACGCTAAGCCCATGCTTGTGTTAGGATGTGGTATTTACGTCTGGAGAATTGTTCTATTTCTGGCTCGTGTGCTAAAGTTATGTTTTATTCCAAGAAGTGGAGAGGCTGAGAGGAAGCCAGGCTTGCAGGTGCACTAAATAGCATTAGCATGGGTAACCTTTTGCTCCCTGAGTTAGCAGGAAGATTAGATAAGGTTGTCTTTGGGTCATCGGCAACATAAGACGCGATATATGGCCGGATTTAGAGAAAATGAAAAATAATATGTTTTGAAATAAATCTGATAATCTTACATGATTTATTCTTGAGTAACTAATACTCTTTGTTTCATTCAATGTTGAACCCATTGCACACGCTCAGAAGAAGTGAATGTTGAATGTTGAAAAAATTGGGTTATTTTGTTGAATTTTAGATTCACTAAATACGAGCCATTTGCTTAAATCTTAACCATGTTCTAGTGCTGCGTGGACCAGTGGTTCCAAACCCATTTTCCTTGAGGACCTCCTTCGTGGACCCCACTGCCCCATGCAGGAAACAATTGCTTGGCTTCATAACCATCATTGGCTAGCTTCTCACCACAAATGATGCATCCTGGCTGAATCTTTTCCAGTCCAAATTTAAGGTAACAATCAACAGAGAATTGTATTTTATGTCTGAGAATTATGTTGTGGCATTTTTCAAACATGTTTTATTCATGAAATAGTGCAGGAAAAACCAAGGTTACCAGGATAGAAATGAACTAGTCCACTTGTGTAGCTCCACCTAGATCACTGATGTCACTAAACCACAAGGTAAATGGATGAAAAAATTAATTTGGATGCACAAGTTCTGGCCTACTGAGTAGTTTTTTTCAACTTATTTTTGACAAGGGAGATACGTTTTTAAACATTGTAGCCGATGGTGATGATAGCAATTAATTATAACAATCACTCAGTCAAAGCCTTGTGGACCCCCTGTGCTCTTTGGGGACACCTTAAAGGGGGGGGACTGGGACCCCAGGTTGGGAACTACTGGTCTAAACAACCAAAAAACATCAAAATGATTAATTTTCTAAAAGTGTCTCTTTGCGTGAAGAGACACATTAACATTTACTACCCTGTCATCATAGAGTTTCCATTCAAAACAAAGCGTTGTCATCCCAGGGATCTCTGTTTTAGTCATGCTATTTGTATTTAAATAGGGACAGTGCCTGTTAATATACATGAATCATGTAAACACAGGATTATAGCAACGCTACTTTCTGTAAAAACAAAAGACAGCAGTGGAATCAAATCATTAGAATAAACAAAATCTTAAAAGACAAAATAACCACAATATATATGACAGCCCAGGGACAGTAGCCCAACCAATAGGATCTGTGTGAAATTATGAAAGTTCAGAGTGCTAAGTCTTGTCTCATGATGTTAAAGTGCTAAAAAGACAAAGTGCTTGAGTGACATTGCACGATGCCCGAACACTTATGTGCTGCACATTTCCCCTGCTGATCCTAAAGGTTAAAAAGAAAAAAAGTCACTGGGAAAACAGTCGTATTAGTCATGGCAACATGGTGGTCATGGTGCTTGTTGACCCCTCTTTCCTGTCCCGGCCACCCCCAACCAGTTCTTCTGGAAATTTCTTGCTTGTTAAAAGGAACTTTTTCCTCTCCCCTGTTGCCCCCCGCCCCCGCATGCTCAGGCACCTACAAATTGATACGAAGCATCTATATTTACACTGCGCACGTGCGTCACTTCAGGGCCACATCGTTCACATCAAAGTGAGACGAAGGTCATATTGAAATGAGCAATGTTTTGGTGTGTCAGAGCTCTTAAGTGATGCTACATTGGTATTTCTATATGTTGTCCCATTCATTCAGATTGAAATCCGTCTTTATATTGAGAAAGCTGTACTAGGCTACTAGGTACTTAGCTAGGCTATTTGTTATGAATTGGCTTGTATGAATCAATGAATGACAACCAGATTGGCTCAAACTGATTGTCTGTGAAGCGCCCTGAGATGACATTGTTGTGAATTGGCGCTATACAAATAAAGACGAATTGAATTGAATTGAATACTATAAAAGCATGCAGTGTTACAAAATGATTGCCATTAAATTCATGAAGACAAAAGTAATAAGCTTCTTTTTAAAATGTAAGGATAGAAATTGAAAGATATTTGTGATTAAATGTAGAAAGTAAAAGTAAAAATTTGTCTATCAAAAGCAGCACTACTCAACTTCTGCAGATTCTTACACTACGGAGCCCTATGATGAAGGCAAATTCAGCATCTGTCTTGCATCCTGTCTCTTCTCTGAGCTCTTTCCAACCCGTAAAAGTCAGTCTGATGTTGACTTTTGTCTTTCCTCTTGCTCTGTCACATTCTCTCTCTTTTGCTCGTTTCCTATGAAAATATCCTTGTAGGTTTATTTGCTGATCCAGTCACGGTGGATGTTTAAAAACAGCCAATGGGTTGATATCCAGTTCCTGGCTGAGCTGTGAGACAAAACGCAGCGGTCACGTGATGCTCTGGCCGGGAAAAATAAGTTGTCAAGTGTGTCAGGACGCTGCAGGGTAACAACAGCGCCAGGAATTTACATAATAAATGTCGTGGTACCATCAAAATGAGTCAGAAGCTTTTAAAGGTCAGAAACATATGTAGTGTTGCTTTCAATTGTTTGAGTAATGCCGTTTATGTTTTGGACTGACCTCTTGTTAGCTGAGTTGCATTGTGGGTAATGTTAGCTCCAGATTTAGTCACGGACAAGCAGGTTTGTTCAGTTATCCAGCTTCAGTCAGACTAAAATAAGTAAGTAAATGTTTAAGCAGATCTCTTAGACTCCGGTCCTCGAGGGTCCTTTAGGTTTAAGATATTTACTTGCTTCAACATACCTGATTCAAATGAACGGATCATTGAGCCGGATAACATGCGCACCGAAAATCTGATTGTATGATTTCTGGAGTTATCTGAAAAATAACTTTTGAGATTATGAGAAATTGGATTAAAATGCCTAAATTTCTCCTCAATTATTAGTTATTTTATATCTGAGCATTAGCTAAAAATTGCGTTGCTTCCGTTTTTTTAATAGTCTTCTGTTTAAAAAGACAGAAGCGTGACTGCGTCGTGACGTCACTGGAACAAAAAGAAAAACAGGATGGCATGCAGCAGCAAGAAGTTGGTGTATGAACAAAGTAAAGCGCTAGCTTACAGGCTCATTAGCAGCAAACCATTCTAGGTGCAGCCATGCTCAACATAAAGTAGATGTTATGAAAATAACAGGAATTTTAAGCATTGTCACTTCATACGTATTCACTCCGAAAGAAATTCAAAAATGGACTAAAAAATGTCGACCAGGGTTTTTTGAATATCCCACGAAGATCTGACTGTTACACGATTGCTACCTAATCATTGGATTTTCACGGGCCTCCAAACAGGCTCATGGAAAGTGTGTTGGAGCAGGGTAACATAAAACCTGCAGGACCGTGGTCCTTCCTTGAGGGACTGGAGTTGAAGAGCCCCGTCCTTAAAGCTTCCTGCATATGAGGTCCAACATTTAATTAGAAATACAGCTTGAGAAATCCTTTAATTTCTAAAAAATGAAAAAAAAATTGACTTTACTTGTACCCACATGGTCCTAAAGAATAGAAAACTTAAGAGCTGGTAGAAATAAATAGAAGAAGACAGCAGCCAACACTCAGTCCAATCAGTAAAATCTACGGAAGCCCATTCAGGCCACTTGTAAATTAAAGATATTGACAAAGTATCTCATTATTAGGAGATTCAAAGCAATAATTATGAGATAAAAAGTTATTTCTATGTGATAAAAGGTCAATTATTAAAGTCATAATTATTTATGCAATTCCTCCAAAATACAAATGGAAATCACCACTAAATAAGACAGACAAAGCCACAATGGCATCCTTCATTGACCAACATCGACGGATGGATGGATGGATGGATGGATGGATGGATGGATGGATGGATGGATGGATGGATGGATGGATGGATGGATGG
>JAOXYM010000022.1:22740650-22753558 GCA_028567055.1 Leptatherina wallacei | reverse complement strand
ATGGATGGATGGATGGATGGATGGATGGATGGATGGATGGATGGATGGATGGATGGATGGATGGATGGATGGATTAGTTAAGTTAGTGTGATGGTGACAACGCCATGGTTGTAGGTTTCATGGGTGGAATCACGTGTTTTTGTTGATTCAATCACATATATTCAGTCAATTTTCTCCTTTAAAGTGTCTGATCTGATATAATCTCATAATTATGACATACTTTCTGATTATTTTTAATTCACAAGTGGCGGGAATGTGCTTCCATAAAAACCTAAACAAAACCAACAGGAAAGCTGAATCCATAGTCTACAGCAAGCTGCTGTAACAAGAGCCTGGAAGGAGACGGGAGCGTGCTAAGTTTCCAGCCCTTTCTTTATTGGTTCTCTCTAATCAAGCTGGACCAGGTCCACCTGAGGAGAAAACTCAAGACAACCTTCGACAAGGTCACATTCAGAGAGGAGCAGGGAGCATTACCTGTTAGCTTAAGACCGGACCAAATGTAGCAATGAAACTTGAAATATTTAGTTTTGGTTTATTTCATAAACCAAAATAAAAGAAACTTATAGAAAGAAGTACCCTGAACTGACCATTTCATATCAATTATTCCATCCGTTGGTGTATCTTTGTTGAACCAAGTAAATAATACGGACTAAAAACCAAGTTGTGGAACGTTGTTGCATAAAGCAACAGGTGGGTGAAAACTGACCCAGCTGCTAAACACCAGGGAAACTCCATCCACGGCCCACCTGAGGAGGCGATTAGGGCCAGTCAGACGCGGACAGATCGTTTATGGCCAGGACGGGGAGCCATCATGTGCCGCTGCGACACGCTGCCAAGCTGCAGCTCTTCGGCGTGTATCACATTAGAGGTGTTAACGAAGCAGCATGGAAGGGGGAAAATGAAAACACACAAACAAGGAGAGGCTATTCTGGGATGTCTGGCTTCCAGCTTTCTCCTCCAGGTCTGCTGATGTCCTTGTTTTATAAAAACCCAACATGAACAATGAGCTCTTTCTCTTAAACTGGATGAATTCTCCCTTGCTCTAACTGGTACAGAACCTGTTATATACAAAACAAAGACCCACATATCTTATCTATCAGTTCACGTCACCGCTCTTTAACATCCAGAGTTCCCGCTGCGTTCATAAACAGTGGTATAAGTGGTTTTCTGTGTAAGCTGAGAAGTATTCAAATGCTGCAAAGGACACGAGATACTCTGAGTTTTTTTCTAATACAGTGTACAGCCTGAACTTCATTAAGCCCGAGGATTTCCCATTGGTCTTACATAAACACTGTGTTATATGTAAGAGGTACTAATCAAGTTGCAGTGCTGTTATGTAACAGGGTTGTGTATGTGCGTAGTTCACTGTCCAACACAGCATCTCACTCAGATTAAATCCTGTTGTACTAGTTTAATCCAGTCAACTACACAGTTTGTGTCTTAAAACGCAAATGAAATGGTCTCTTTATTTACGTTAAATCCATCAAATTTGTTTAAATAAGTCTAACGTTTAATTTAACTTCAGATCAGTCTTAATAAAACAACTTTTGATATTTAGTATTTTAGTATTTGTCCACATAACCAGAATCTAGTCATGTCACAATCAATTTTTGCAGGTTTTTGAGGTGGAAATGCATCCTTTAGTATTTGTCCACATAACCAGAATCTAGTCATGTCACAATCAATTTTTGCAGGTTTTTGAGGTGGAAATGCATCCTTTGCCTCATGTTTCCTAACCCTGCTGCAATTCTTATTGTCACTGTACACATTTAAGTCCACTTTGCAGATGAGCGTGCAACAGGAAAATCAGGAATTGTGAGTGGGAAAGCAGTGACTTTGCAAAATGTTGTCCAGGATGGGTCGTGGAAGTGAAATTAATGGAGATGGAAGCAATTTAGTTTTAAGACAGTTTCAAGAAATATGTGTAAGTTTCAAAGTACCACATAAGTACACCAAAAACAGAGAATAAGGCTAGGAGGATGCTCATAAACTTGTGCAACGTAAACAAACCAGTTTTGCTGTTAAAGCCACATCATGCTCAGTAGCTTCTGCAGGATGAATGCAACGCTGTAATCCGTCATTGTTGTAGCTGTTGGTGGGGTTTGTGCATCCAGGCCCCAAATGTGGGTCCTTCAGGGCTCTCATGTGTAAAATAATTCTGTATTTTACACATTTTGTCAAATATATTAAAGTGTTCCCTTTAATATGACATCAAAAGTATTCAAATACATTTTGTGGTTACAGAGATAGTCATTGTCGAGTAAAAAAAAGCTTAGGGTTCAAAGGGTTAAGGGATAGGTGGCGCTATCAGTTCAGATGTATTCACTTTGGGACCCTGTTTAATCAATTACCATTTTCAGACTCCCAAAATGCTAGTTCCATGATGAGGAAATGTTCAAATAATAATCTGTGTAGTTATAGCTGAGGAAGTAATGTCTGGATATGAACATGTAGAACATTTCCATGCTGATTAATGGAAAACTAAGCAACAGTGTAGGAAGCAGTCGTGGTACTGTACTGTTAAACTTCAGTGTTTGTTTTTGTTTTGCTGCAGATCAACACAGCTATTTCACTCTCAGTCATGAGATCAGGGATTTCATGATATTAGTAGGGTGTTAATGCTTCCAGTTGCTGTGCAGATCTTTTCGTGGAGGTCACAGATCGGACAATCGCTGTGGAAAACTTTTTAAGTGGATGGATACTATTTTAAGCATAGTGACCATAAACTCGACCTATTAATGACAGGTTATTCATTAGCTTTTTTAAACAATTGAGGAGTCATTTATCAACACATCGATCACAAGATTATTTTAGTTTTTGATGTAACATTCATTTGGGTTTCATTCAATCTTTGGGTGTAATAATACATGAATAAGCAGGGAAGGAGAAAGAGTTGTTGAAACAGTGTAGGGAGGTCATTTTGCAGTGTTCATGTTTATTTATTTATGTGCCTTTTTCCCATCTAGATCCTAATAAGTGTAGAAGTATCAAAATCCTAATAAAGTCTTGAAGTACTGAACAACCTTCAGTATTGCTCTAGCTGTGGGAAATGATTAATTTATAGATATATAATCAACTTTGGTGATCTATTTATTATACATATTTACTGCTGACTACCCTATAATTTATAATATGCCAAATAAAGTCAATTTAATAAATCAAAGTGTAATATTTACATTAAAATATAGAGAAATAGAAAAACAAGACTTTTCGACCACTGTTGCATTACACGGCCACACCCACCTTACATCTGATTGGTCTGTGAGCCGGTAATGTCACTGCTTATTGGCCAACCCTGTTGTCAATCAGCGTCTCACCTAGCTGACTAGCTAATGCTAGGCCTTAGGTTTCCTTTGGCTTGTCGGGACAGTTTATTGTTTTATTCTTCCCTTTGTAAAGCAGGCTTTTGTTGTTGCTTTGTTTGCTGTCATAGCGCCGATATTTCCCCCCTCCCCTTTCAACCTGGTGAATAAAGCACCGACATGAAGCGAGTCAACAGTCTCCAGAGGTAGGTGAACTGTTAAAATCTCAGAGTTTTGGCTCTGTCAGGTTAATATTAGTGACATTAATTACAGTAATTACAGTAATTTAAAGTGTTTCATGATGTTATCGTGCCTTTTGAAGGCAGACTGGTGGTTAATTTCCTCATGCGTGTTGTCCAAACCACAAACCGGTTTTTGCCTCATGTGGAGTTATGATTTAAGCAAAGAGACTTCATTTAAGTTTACAATAAATAGGAAGAAATGACTTATTATAGCAACAATTAACTGGCTTTTTATTTCTTGGATGTGAATAAGTTTATTTTATTTTAAGTTTAAATTAAAACCTTCGGGTTAGGGTATTGTTATAAAGGCCAAAACAAGTTTTGAGCATCAAATATTTTAACTCCAATTATGTTTTACTAGTTTAACAAAGAAGTTATTCTAATCTAAATAACTTGTATATGCCTACAGCAGAGCAATATTGCCTTTTAGGAACTTTTATCCTTAATAATGATTAATTAGAATTAAACAAACAAAAATAAAAGTCAATATTTAACTATACACAAGCACATATCTACATATCTTCTTAAGATTGTTTTTAATTATTAAACACAATATTGTGTGTGTATATATATATATATATATATATATATATATATATATATATATATATATATACATATATATATAGATATATATATATACACATATATATATATATATGTATATATAAATAAAAGAGACAGAAAATGTTTATTTTAAGTCGCTTTGGTCTCCCAAATTTGATTTATTTTAAAAGACTGTGTACTGAAATGACAGATATAGTCCTGTCCTGCTATTTACATTCAGAGCTTTCAGGTAAATGAGTAAAATTGCCTGTTTTTCATGATGAACGAAGCTGTTTTGCAGCTTGAGGACACAAAGTGCTCTGAAATCTGGTGGTATGGCCGTGTCGACAGGCTGAGGCTGTGATGGGTTTTGTCTGTGTCATTGTGTCTCTGCACAAATGCCTCATTGATATCAGCGATTCTCAGAGTTTCCATTTTTAATCACCTGCTGTAGAGTTTTTCTGTCTTGGTCCATTCATATCCTCTAATGGCTTCCAGTTAAGGTGCTTTGAAGAAGTTTTAAAAGGGGCTTTGGCTAGATTCCTTAGGAAAATACACAGTTTTATCTCTTGGCCTCAATGGTTTGGTTTTGTTGTGGTTGAGCTGCAGGTTGGTTTCTGTGTTTGTTTCCTCCCGATACCACTTATCATTTGCATGTAATCCGGCTGATGGCTGCGTTAAATTGTGCTGGTTAATTTCGCGGAAACGTTCCCTTCGTGTCTTGTTGTGCAGTCACAAGCGTACAGCGTGAGCTGAACATACAACCCCCAGAGGGGGGGGCTTTCGCTCTCATGTCTTTTATTCTTTTGTTGGAGTGAAAGCACAAGCGTGCGAATCAGTTTAATTGTTAATGTTTTAAATATTTGTGTGTTTTTCAGGTTTATGAACAGACGGGCCTCTGCTAACTGCCGCTACCAGCCCACCTGCTATGAACATGCTGCAAACTGCTACACTCATGCCGTGAGTGGTTTGTTACACTTCATTCAGTTATGTGGAGGACGTAGAATAAAAATGTAATTTTTTTTTTTTTTTCCTCTCACCTCGGTAGCTTCTCATTGTGCCGGCATTCGTGGGCATGACGCTGCTGCACTGTCTGTCTGACAACAGCTGGGAGAGGATCACGGCCTGGGTGTACGGCATGGGCCTGTGTGCCCTCTTTTTGGTGTCCACTGTGTTTCATATCATCACCTGGAAGAAGAGCCACATGAGGTGAGGAAAAACATCTCAAGTCGAATAAAAGCCGTCCCAAAACGGTGCATTAAAAGCAATTATTCTATGTTTGAAGCGCAAGGACGCAGAATTTTACATGTTAGAAAATGGCAATGGGCAAGGGAACGGACATTTTTAGGGATAGCTGGTCTCTAGCTGCTGATACACCGCTTACTAGGTTATACTCGCTATTTGTGGATTCGTAAGCATCTTCTTGAAATATTGGACTTTGGAAATTCTTACCTAGCAACCAGGATGGTGTAATATATGTGCCTGAAAAATTCATGTTGTGTTGAAGGGAACAGAAATATTCCACATGTATTCTTATTTTAAGGGTTTTGTTCAGTCAGGTTTCAAAGATTAGCCCCGCAACAAGCTTGCAGTAGTTGGGGGGTGGGGGGTGGGGGGGGGGACACCTTTTATAAATCTCAGCTCACATTTCCAGAGAAACATGGGTGAAAAACATGAATAAGGAAGCAATAAAAGATAAGAATAACTCTCAAATAGACAAAAAGAGGTAAGATCAGTGCAGGTTAAATGTCAACATGATGGCCGGAGTGCAGCAGAACAAAGTGTTGTTCAATAAGGATGTGACTCTTAACAGCAACTCACGATTCGGTTCGATTCCGATTGTTGGGGTGACGATTCGATTCTGTATCGATTCAAACTGATCTTTATAATCAATCCTCTTTTAGTAACCAAGGTTGCCAACTCCAGGATTAACTACATTCCTCTGTAAGCTAGAAAGAGTTCTGAGGAATTGTTTTATTAGTTGAAAGCAAACTGGTTATGTAAAAAAAAAAAAAAAAAAGGTTTTCAAGGTTAATTAAGTGATTAAAAAATTGAAAACACACACAGAGGCGATCGTTTCACAAAGAGGTGACGCTTTATTTAACTTTAACATTTCTCTGTCACCTAACATGAGCTTTGAAAGTAGAAAAAAATCTGCAATGTCAGTTTTTTCCAATAATCGTGCAGGATTACTAAATATTAATATAATTTTTTTGGCACCCAAACCCAGAAAAGTACTTCAACTTCCACTAAAAGGAGTCTGTGACCTCCAGTTTCTGCGTGTCGTGGTGTTTGTGTCACTCCCTTACATACTTCTTATTCTTCTGTGAAAACATATCACTTGCTGTTAACCTGAGGGTTTTTTTCCACGAGTCAACGTGCAAATAACGTCTCTGCTCTGCACGCCACCGGTGTCGAGTTGAAACCCACCACCTGTGTACCTGCTTATCTGTTGCAGGTCGGTGGAACAATGCTTTCATATGTGTGACAGAGTGGTCATCTACTTCTTCATTGCTGCCTCTTACACACCTTGGTAAGCGTCAGCCGGAGGTCAGTTTTACAGCCACGGGGACTGAACGGAAACTGAATTTGGATGTTTTTCCTCATGTCTCAGGTTGAACCTGCGGGAACTGGGCCCTCTAGCAGCACACATGCGCTGGTTTGTGTGGCTCATGGCTGCTGCTGGAACCATTTACGTCTTCAACTATCATGAAAAGTGAGTCCATGTGTCATCGCAGATCAAACTTCTGGAGTAAAAGTCACCGTTTTGCTGCTTCTTCCTTCCTGAATCTGCAGAACGCTGACGTTGTAAACACGTTTGTTTCGACAGGTATAAACTCGTCGAGCTGGCCTTTTATCTGTCGATGGGGTTTTTTCCTGCTTCGGTCGTGACGTCAATGGTAAACGTTATTTTCTTTAAATCCATTCACATCTACAAGCATCACTACAAGTTGTTCTGATGGTACATATTGGTTGGCTTTATATCAAAGACTGTGTGGCTCGGAGGTCAGTATTAAATCTAATAATCCAGGTGGGGAGGGGTCGGGAAGGGTTTTGGTAGCAGCTGGTATTAGAATTGTTAAATAAAGGGGTAGCAAACATGTTTGCTTTTACTTCTACCTACTCCAGGGGTGTCCAGAGTCGGTCTTTGAGGGCTGCTGGATGTTTCCTGCTGCAGCACCTGAGTCAGACTAATGGGTCAACATGCTCGGCAGCAGCACCCGCTCCTCGTCTTTTTCTCTTTTGTTTAATATAAAGAAAGAAAAGCTTGAAATGAACTCTGCTTGTAAATGTCCTGCGTTCCTTATCTGAAAATGGCTGCATGAAAAATCTGTATTTTCAGCTTTGCACACAGTGAAAACACCAAGAATCAGTTTTAAATTAAACATTTAAACTCCTGCAAATGGCTTATTTGACATTTTATCTTAAATTATAACCGCCAACCAAAACATGTAAATTTGATGTTTTTATTTTAGTATCTGCTGCCCTCTTGTGGTTAATGAAAGAACCACAAGCCTGTCTTTGTTAGGGATGCACTGATCCACTTTTTTGGGGTCACCCCTTTTTTTCTCTTATGTGTTCTTGCGTTTTTTTTTTACTGAATCAGTCAGCGATGCTCCAGAAATGCACATAATAGACACCACTGAGTTTTAAGGTCGAAAAGTTACGTAATGCATCTTTAAGGAAGGGAAACTGGGAGAAAACGTTGAGGTATGCTACATTATACGGAACTGGACTGGAAATCAGCGACAACAGGTCTGATGGAGGGATGGATCCTCCTCCGTGAGGGATCATCTATCACTCCTTTCAATAAAAGGACCTGCTCTTTATATATTCCTTTGCTTTCTGTGTTCTGCAGAGCAACACTGATGGTCTTCACGAGCTGGCCTGTGGAGGACTCATCTACTGCCTCGGTGTGTTCTTCTTCAAAAGTGATGGCATCATTCCCTTCGCCCACGCCATCTGGCACGTGTTCGTGGCGCTAGCCGCCGCCGTGCACTACTACGCCATCTGGAAATACCTCTACAAGACTCCCAGCGCCGAGTCCCTCCTCGGCTCGTGACCCCCTCCTCCTCCCCCGCACACGTATACTCCCTTAACTGCCCACTGAAGCTGCAACTCCAAGTTTACGAAAACAACGACCAGGAATTGTTTACTGTTTTCTAACTGGGAGGAGAACAGATTTATCATTCTCCCTGATGAACAAAACGGTATTTTGTAAAAAAGAAAAACAAAAAAAACCTTCATATTTTGTCTGAGGGGGGATTTTGACCTTTTTTCACTTGATAACCATGGCACATAGTATTTGAGAAATTTGCTAGCAGTCTTTTGTATCACTTTACATTTGGGGTTAAAACAAAGATCTGCTGGTGGTCTGAACAAGGGAACATCGAATGAGGTGCTAAACATTAGCTCCCATCATTTCCAACAAAACTGTTCTTATTATTAAAAAGGACATCTAAATGCACAAGAACTTTGCCAAAGCTTAAAAAAAACAAATTTTTTAAGAATTAAAATGAGGCTCTAACTGATCAAAGAACAAAGTATTAATCTAACCACATATTTGATGTCAACCTTCAATCTTCCAAAAACGGGAAGATTTGAAGTGTTTCATCGTCTTCTGCTGCTGTGTTTCAGTTGGTTATTAAGAAAAAAAACAACAAAATGTTCAAGTAACTTTGTTTTAAGGTTTGATTTCAACCCATTTGATCCAGTTGTGCACTTTTTGTTCAATGCTTCCTTTGTGCATCCAGACAGTTGCTCCTGTTAGTGTGTGGCGCCCCCTGGTGGTGTGCTGCTGTAAGACGGCGATCCTCGGTTACTTCTGAGCGTAGATGAGACGCCTTTCTCGTGGGTTAACGAGCCAAAATGAGGAAATGATCAGGGCAGTACGACGTGTTTAACCACATTATCTGCAATGTGAACAGTGTGTTGTAGCGTGTGTACACAAGCTTTCGTACTGTAGTGCGGTGTTACGTTTCAGTTTTTTATTTGCACCGGGAGGATGAACAGTGCTCGACGAGCTCCCGATTTTCTGTCGCTTCCCTTTTAGCCTCGTCTGAAACTGAATCACTGCGTATTTTTTAAACGATCATGGCTCTTCTCGATGATTCCTGAACCACTCTGTTTTGTATATTTGTATATTCTGTTGATTTCATGATCCTGGCCTTTTGCAGGGAAATACTTGCTTCTTGTCTGTTCCACTGGCTGTTAATGGTGCTGCATAAACATGAATGTTCCTGCACTGTACTGAGTATCACCTTTGTAATGTGACAATAAAGACGATAATTCCCTGTGCCTGCGCCTCCACTCTGGGCTTTCTTTGAAATTTAATCCTAATGATGCAATTTTATTTCTGAGCTCGCTCACATTCTGTATATGGAGCTTTAAAGATTTCTACAACCCAAAAACATTGGGACGCTGTGTTAAATGTAAATAAAACCAGAATGCAACGACTTGCAAGTCTCAGACATGTATTTTATTCCCAGGAGAACATAAACAACACAAAGTGTTGAAGCTGAGACATTTCATTTTGAATCTGATGGCAGCAACACATCTCTACAAAAGTTGGAAAACTGGTGGAGCATTTGCCAGCTGAGCGGTTGCTTGGCAACAGGTCAGTAACATGAAAAGGAGCATCACAGATGGACAGAGGTTCACCAATCTGACACAAACTGTGGAACAATTTCAGAAAAAAAAAGATCCTTAACATAAGATGCAGAGAATCAGAGGAAATCTCTGTGCGCCAGAGACGAGGCTAAAGGTCAAAACTAGATGCTGGTGATCTTGGGGCCCTCAGGCAGCACTGCATTAACACCAGACATGGTTCTCTTCTGGAAATCCCTGCAGAAATGTGAACTTCTTTCTGGACGGCGTGTCCAGCAGACTAAAGAGAAGAGGCAGCATCCAGCATCTCTGATGGTATGGGGGGGTGCATTAGTGTCTATGGCGTGGGCAGCTTCCACATCTGTGAAGCTCCATCAATGCTGAAAAGTACATGATGGAGGTTTTAGAGCAACATCTGCTCCCATCCAGACCTCTCTTTCAGGGAAGGCCTTGCACATTTCAGCTGAACCACATCCTGCATCCATCACAACAGGAGAACTGGCCTGGACCTGGTCCTGCAGGTCCAGGCCTGCAGCCAGGACTAAACATCTAGAGCACCATGAAATCAAAACTCCTGCAAAGGTGGTGCAGCACTGTTGAGCAGCTAGGTTCTCCAGCAGCTGGTATCCTCCCAGATGTTTACAGACAACTGTTAAAAGAAGAGAGGATGCTACACAACGGTAGACATCACCCTGGAACTACTTTTTAGAGACGTGTTGATGCCATCAGATTCACAATGAGCTCATGTTTCCCATGAAACGGTGAAATGTCTCATCTTCATCTGTTCTGGATGAAATACGGGTTATAAATCATTGTGTTCTGATTTTATTTACATTTAACTTTATATTTAAATTACTGTACCAGTGTAGATGGATGTATCGTTACGCCACTCGTATTCACAATTTGGTACAGAAACGTTTTAAAAAAAGAAAAAAAACAGAGCCTGTGAAAAGCTGAGACGGATAGAGGACCTCCAGTTTAAGAGTACTTTAAATGTTTTTTAATTAAAGGTGTTTTACAGCATAAAGGCCCCAAGAATAATATATGTGGGGTCCACTGCAACCAGAGCCACAGTTCAGCTGTGGGAAACATCACCGCAAGAGTTATATTCACAAATCTTTAAAAAAAAAAAAGGTACTTTAAATTCCAGAGTTTTCATAATCAATGAGTAGAAAACAAAAACACAGCGGAAAAGAACTGGGACTTTATTAGACACTACAAATTACAGACAGAGAGGCCCAGGGCTGAACAGCACGAAAACATGTTATGCATCCATTCCATGACAAAGAAAAAAAAAGCCTGAATACTCCTTTATGCTGTACTTTTATACACTCTGAAACAGTCTGTTGGTGTTGCCATGAATACAATGGTTACAAGTCTGTTGCAATGTCCAAACGAGGAAATGAAATTTGCTTTCAGTGTGTAGAATATGCAGATATTAATGCACTAAGAAGCCCTTCAGTGCAGATTTGAACCTATCCGAGCGGCGTTGGGATGAAAACTTTACATTGCTGAGAGACTGGGGAGCAGTCAGTGTATTCAAGGCACTGGAATAGACTAAGAATTTATGGTTAACATTTCCAGGTGAGGTAGTGAAATCACTCAACAGTGAGGTACATTTGGGATACACATGGGTTAGTTATTGGCTTTTTCCTAAACATATAAAAGATAATATATGTGTAGAGTTTCATAAAAAGATGCTCCACAGATTGGAGAGGCATCGTTCCAGTTTAAACTGCAATCCCTGCTCACACTCGAGTGTCTGTGCAGATAAGATGCCGAAGGAAAAAACACCCTCTAAAGCGCTTTAAGTGTCGAGACAACAAGCTTGTGGTGAGAGAAAAATCATGCAATAACAGCAACACTTATGGATCGGATCAATAATGTTCCATCAAGTCTGAGACTGGAATGTATGCGTATGTGTTACTGGGCGGTTTCAGGGTTTTTTTCAATTAAAAAATCAGGGTTGTTATGTCTTTAAATCCTGTTTTTTAAGCTTTAAAAAGGGAAAAAAATGGAAAATAAATTCAGATGTTGACAAGAGACGGAAGTCCAGGGGTGCCATTAAAAAAAAAGTGTTTGTGTGGGTGGGGGGAGTAAAAATATATATTTAATTTACAATTATATATATATATATATATGCAGACTCAAAATGGAAAACTTCAATATTCATGACAAAAAAAAAAGCCAAAATTAAAAAAAATACATTTTATTTCACTTAAATATTCAGATTATTCTCAGATTTGCACAAAAAAACATGTTGCATTAAAAAAGCAGTCATTAGATAAAATCTAAAATGTTATAATAAAAAAAAAAAGGTGAACAACAGACTCGATCAAAGTAAAAAAATATAATCCCTCAATAATTCTGGCACCTCTGGACTTCCATACACTAACCAGAAACACACAAATCCCTCACTTCCTTGTCTTAGACTGATTGGTAGCGAGCTTTGCAGCATGCAGCTTTACACTACCACACATTTAACTCTGGGGGAACTCCACCGTAAGCTTTCAGGATGTAAAAAACTAAACAAAATGCTTCCCAGCGTCCATCACTCAGGTTCAGGGACACACTACAACCAACATAAAGAGCAGCAATAAGAACCAGCTATAGATCTCCCTTCCGTCATAGTAACGTCATCCCGTCTAGTCAGAAAAGACAGAAGCTGCCAGGTTTAAAAAAAAAAAAAAAAAAGCCATAAAAAGCTGGAACTACCAGTGAAAGAGAAGAAAACCTGCAAGCCGACGACTCCTTACAACACGCGTACACGTTGAGCTTACGGGACGAAACACAGCAAACATGAGTGTGAGTCTTTTTGCCAAATTAGGTTTGTTTGTTTTTTGTTTTTAAAAAAAAAAGGCCTTTACATTACATTCTGTCCTTTGGACTGCATCTTCCTCATCTGCTTCTTTTCAGTTATGTTAGTGAACATAAACAGTGGTGATGAAATAATGAGAATATGATTACAATAATGCCCACAAGGTTTTGGGTTCTGCTGAATCTCTTTAAAACCATCTCCTCAGATATAAAAATACAAATATATATATATATATATATATATATATATATATATATAAATAAAAGCACATATATGCTTTTTTTTCTTCTTTTTTTGTCACATTCTTCTGTTCTTAAACAATTTTCTGGACCGGTTGTGCCTTTGAAATATATAGTTGCTGTACATAAAGGAACAATTTATAGAATAGGTTCA
>JAOXYM010000022.1:22705386-22735506 GCA_028567055.1 Leptatherina wallacei | reverse complement strand
ACACACACACACACACACACACACACACACACACACACACACACACACACACACACACACACACACACACAGTCCTGGTTACAGGTTGTGTCACGCTAGGTGATGCTATCAGCTTGACTGAGTGTTATCATGTTGCTGTGAGGGCGATAGCGTTGCAGAAGAGCTGAGCTGTTTGGGTCGTATCTGCGAGCCGAGCCGCTGGACTCTGAGCTGGGCGTGACAACCAACCAGAGGTCAAAGGTCGCGCTTATTTCTGTACGCTTCATTATCATAAAAGAATATTAAGTATGGCGTGTTCCTTATTTTCTGTTTTAAAAAAAACACGAGATAAAAAAATAAAATAAAAAAAAAGCCAAAATGTTTCCAATCAGTATTAAGTCTAAAATAGATTATCCCCCCTGTTGGATAGAGCTCCATTGTTGTCCAAAAACTATTAAAAGCCTTCTTTCATCGCTGCGAACACACTGTACTTTGCCAGAAATACTCACTTAAGCTTGTATATTAATCCGCAGCTGAAAATAGTCCCAACAAATTAAGCATTTACTTCAAGTTGAAAAGATTTCAGGGAATTAATGAGCATATAAAATGAATTAAATGCATGCATCAGATGCTAAATCCTGCAGGGTTTATGTCTTAGAAGTTATTTCTCCAGGACACATGTTGATCGTGCCTAAAGGCCACATGATGAGAGGAAACCTGCTGCCATGACAGAAAGGAGAAACAAGACAATCTGATAGAATCTGCCACACTTAAATCATTTCTACACGTCCATGCTTATCCAGACTCCGCATTTAGCTCCGAGATTGAGCCGACTTGTGTGTCGCTGGGCCACCTTTCGTTGAATAACATGCAGGAATGCACCACGACACGCCCTGCCACCCCCGCCTCCTACATCCGATTTCCCCTTCTGGCCCTGGCCAGGCGGCTCACCGGGTCCATCTCCGGACATAAAGCCACAAACATCTGCAGCTTTTAAAGGCTGAGAAGAAAAACAACCCTGGTTTGCTTTATTCGCTTCACAACGGTGATCAGCTGCCTGCAGAGTGAGTCTGAGTGGAGGTGTGCGGGTGGTTGTGGGTGCTGGTGCTGGTTAGATGGGACCAGACTCCCTGAGCTGGAACAATATTGGATGCACGTGAGAGGAGCACACCAGAGACCATGTGACCTAGGCAGGGTACAGCCTGTGCCTTGGCTCCCAGGCCGGGCTGCGCTGGAGCCGAGGCCGGCGAGAGAGGAAACACTGGACGGGAAGTGGAAGGGAAGAGAGAGGAGGGGGTGAAAGTGAGAGTGAGTGAGTGAGGGAGGGGGGAGAGAGAGAGAGAGAGAGGCAGGCTGGTTCATGCCGTGACAAGCTCCTCTTTGCAGCACACGGCACCCGCATGTGTCCGTCACATGGCCCTGCACGCTGCAGGAAACTCCAGCCGCGTTCACGTGAGAAGTAAATAAGAACACGCACGCGCGCACACACACACACACACACACACACACACACACACACACCCCTCATCAGCTCGTCTTCCTGCACCTGAAATGTTCAGATCGTGACACGAGGGTCGTTTCTGTCACGTTTCGGTCAAAAAATGTATTCGTTTAGAGTTTTTCTGCAAGAAAATAATCTTTAATCCTGATTGTTGTTTGTTTACAAGTTGGATCAGACTGGGATCCCTTCCAGTTAAATAAACACATATTCTAACTATTTTCTGGTCATTTTTAGACTAAAATGAGCTCATAATCTCATACTTTGAGCTCCTCGTTCCCAGCGGGCAGGAATAACACGGTTTAACGGCTAAACCAAGACAATCGGAGGATTTTCTCTCCAACGTAACAATCCTAGATGTTTTTATTTCACGTTTCAGTGTCTGGAGAGGTTCGACTTTCAGCTGTAATCATCACTTATTTCTCTCCGTTTTTGGGGAACTTCTAATGAGGATATGAGAAATTATTTAAAAAGGAACTTCCAGTACATATATGTACTTATTAAAAGCCACTTTTTTCCTGATTTATTTGCATCTTTTTCTTTAAATTCTACATTTTCTCTTCAAATATTGTTTGTTTTTAGATTCAAAACAACTACCCTGATCCCTTTTGGACAATTTAAATAATTAAAATCTAATCTGCTGACTATTCTGCTGTTTTTGTTTGCTTTTTATCCACATTAATCACCTTAAATGGAAGAGATTAAGGTCCTTTATTATAAAAAAAGCAGCAAACTGAGCCTTGTGTGATGCATTTTCCACATTACAGATGTTTACACAACCTAATCAAGGTTTCTTCCTTCCTAATCTTCCCGCCATGAGACGCACCACACCAAGAGAGAGGGGGGGGGGGAGAATGTGTGTGCGCGGTAGCAGAGCGGCAGCTGTGGGGATCTGCAAACATCGAGCAAACATCAGGCACAAACAGCCCCCAAATTAACGGCTATATTGGGACCGTGTGTTCGTAGCTCCTTCGGGTGGGAGGTTCTGGACCATTTCACCCAAAAAGCACACAAACAGGATGACACACCTTTAATGTAATCAAGCTGATAACCGATCAGAGTCCCGGAGGAGAGTGGACAGGATCGATTGGCATTCAGCTTCTATCATCGAATGACGCCTTTGATCAGCACAGCGATCAATACCTGACAATCTGAATCCATGTGACTCCCCGAGTCATAAGCAGACTCCACGAGGCCTTCACTGACCCTTTCACTGGCATTCGCAGGTAAAAACAACAACAAGCCTCAAACAGCTTCACACACAGTCGTCCTGCAGAGTCTCCGTCTGCCGTCGTCATCACATCGTCTGCCAGCAGCCGTTCAGAGCAAAGTTTGGATGTGAAACACAAACAGTCCCCCCCCCCCCCCACCAGAGCTCGGCTCGGGGTCGGCCTGCTCGCGGCTACGTCGTGTTTACAGGGAAAAGCTAGCCGTTTTAAACCTATTGAAACGTTTCTGGGGTCTGGGGAATTAAAAGCCCCAAATAGATTCTTGGAGAAGTTCAAACTTCAGGCTGAATGTCAGCTCGTTACAGTAATAAGATCTTAGATCATGAGAAGCTTTATTTGATCAACATTACCTAGAAGTGATACGCTACGCGGTTCTACGAAAGGCTTTCGTGACATTTTAACATGTTTTGATGAGTCTGTGGGACTCCTGCAGGCCTCAAGAGCCAAAAAGGAAAATGACTTCTTCTTTAATAAGGGTCAGCACAATGTGGCAGGTTCTATTTATCAGGAGCTTATTAAAACTACTTTTTAAAGCTAATCACATCCCATGATGCAACTTAACAATCCCTGCCCAAACACGGATAACCAATCAGCTTTGTGAATGAGACTGTGCTGCATCCTTGAGCTTTAAAGTCCAGCTCAGGCCTGTAAAACAGAGCCGAAACACGTCAGTGTGGGTCCGACCTGCAGTTTAAGCCTCTAAACAGCAACATATCTGCCTCCTGAACCTCTCAGCATCTCATGTTTACAGGCGCGTGCATGTGGAGCAGGTGTACTCGGCAGCAGAGACCTCCCCAGCCTCCACCTCATGACATCGAGAAGGTGTGAGCATCCACGTGTGGGTGCGTGCAGGTGTGCTTTTGTGTGCACATCAGGCTCTGCTGCACGTGCTTCCTACCTGCTGTGCCGGGGCTGCGGAGGCAGGTCTGAGGAGCCATGGCTGTGTGAACCGATGTGGTAGCACGGCTGCTGAGGTCCACCACGGTGGGTGTGGGCGGCGCGGGCGGAGGGGCCTGCTGCAGAGGGGCCTGCGGCGGCTGTGCCGTCTGCGGGGCCGGCTCGCCCTGAGCTGTGTTGGCCGGGATGCCGTTTTCCGACAGGAACTCCTCCAGGTCCATGTATTCCAGCTGAAAGTTGTCTCCATCGTAGGGCAGGGTTTTGTCCCACAGGGTCGGACCGAGGAAGGCCGACTGTGGGTGGTTGGCCGCGCTGCTCTCATCGTCCAACTTCTTTTCCTTCTCCTTCTCCTTCCCAAATCCTGCAAATGTGTGCACACAGTCAATCCTTTGTGTTACAGTTGAGAAGGATCACGGGTCGTTGCATGAGTATAAATAGAAATATGTCTGCTGTTTCATTCTAAAGGGTTACTTCAACTAATTCAACACCAGGAAAATCTCACAAATGACACATTTCATAGGAAAATTCTGGTTTAAAAAGAACAAAAATCCAATTAAAGACTTATATTAATGTTACTAAAGTGATGGCAAACTCAAAGCTGTGAATATTTTTTTTATCTTGGACAAATAATACTGAGCCAATCTGTGCGGATAGCAGGAAAATATATTTTGTGTGGACTGAACCTTTAATATTAAATACCAGGCGTCCATTCATGCGCGGACAACGTAATGACTTTCCGTACATTCAAGGATATAAACAGAATCCGAAGCGGCATCAAAACAGAAAAGACGCCCTCTATCGACAACTTTTAGCATCGCTAATAACTCCAAATGAAGAAGAGAGGGGTTTAATGGTTATAAACAGCACGTCCGCGCCAAAACAAAATCAAACTCAAATGAAGTCTACTCTTTGTTCATTTACATAATAAGCATGTGATAAAATAGCTTGTTAGCTTCCTTGAGCTAAAGTTCACGCCAACCTGTCAGTCAAGTAACATTAAGCCGAGAAACGCACCTTATTTTTTTCTAATCTTTGCCGCTCTTCGAATAATATGATTAGGTGCAATTCTTTAACATAGATCGTTAAATGTCAAGAGAACTAACTTCAGAATATTTTTGTTAAACTATCCCTTAATCTGCCAAATCCATTCAGGTCTACAGAACGACAACCACCACAGTCGCAAGCAGAGTCTGTGTACAAGCAGGTCAACTTTTTTGACATTTAAAAAAAGAAAAAAAAGAAAACATACCTTCATCGTGATGGAAAGGCAGCTTGAGCGGGTTTTCCAGCAGAGATTTCAAAACGCCGTGAGTCGGCGGCAGGAAAGTTGGATTTATAGGAAGAGGTCTGGCCATTTTCTCCATATGTCTTGAAGGGCAACCGGTGAACTAAGCTCCAAACCCTTCAAAGAAAAAAAAAAGAAAAAAAAGAAAAAAAAAAAGAAAACCAAACGAGACCGAACTCGCGATCCAGCCCGTGGAGCGATGAGCGCAGGTGGCAAAACGACGCCGGGAATCGGATGGAGAGGACGAGGCTCTGCGCGGCAGCAAGACGGTGAGCTGTCTGTCGTCGAGGCTGACTGGCAAATAGCTGGAGGAGGAGGGCGGAGGGAGCGGGGCTTTGCCGGAGCCGCTACACTCCTCCATCCATCCATGTGCGGAGACGGGCGCTGGTGACGTCAAAGCTCGAGAAGGGCGGGGATAGTGAAACGTTCAGGGAACGTGGGAAAAACTACACACATCGGAGCGCAGCCGCTTGAACCCGTGCTGCCTTCACTGATAGCTGGGAAAGTAAGATTATTTACATATCAAAAGTGCTCAGTTTATTTAAAACAGTTTATTAGAAAGCGTAAAATTAATTTAAAATCTTCTGTAAGCCAAATTTAAAGAGTTTTATCATTAGAATTCATGTAATGTATCAAAAAATAAAAATATAAGGCAGTCAAATATTCCTAATAACCACATAATTAGATTATTTAAAAGTGCATTTTTAAAAATTTTCACTTCTAAAACATGACCATAAATACATTTTAAATCAAATTAGAAAGTATTTTACCACTCCTTGTTCTTTTTTCCACACAACTTTTCATTTTATGCTACTTTTCATGCACACAAGTGCATTCTTTACCACATATGCCAAGCATGATTGCCCACATGAAATGCAACTAAATACCACAAAAATTTAATTTCTTTTTACTTCCTTTTCAAGCCTGGTGTTCCACAGAAGTAGGCCATATGAAAAGTGAGCAACACCCCCACAGGCTTTGGCCCTTTTTTGTGGTTTCATGATGAGTTTCACACAGTAGATTGACAGCGTAATTCATGTTTGCATCCATAATACATGCAGTCAGTTGTAAATTGATGCTGTAACCTGTTTCCAAATGCTTTCATGTATTCAGAGGTATGTTACATTTAAAGACTGCGACTCTTCAGTTGTTTTTTGTTTACACCGGGGATCTCAAACTCCAGTACTTGAAGGCTGCTATCTTGCAGGTTTTTAGGTGCCTCTTTGCTCCAACACACCTGATTCAAATTAAATGGATCCTGCATCTGCATTCTGCACAATAACACATTGATTTGAGTCCAGGTTGGCAGAAGCAGGGAAACATGTAAAACCTGCAGGACAGTGGGCCTGGAGGACTAAAGATCCCTTGTTTACACAGCAACTATAAAAGCTTGTTCTCTGTTGTTATTTTCAACCCAACCAGAAGAATATTCAGTGTTATGGCTGTGGCGTTGTTCCAGCTTGAAAACGCATTTAAATGATTTGGTTTTAGGCAGTAAATCAAAGTGAAATAAACAACAAATACTTTTAGTATTTTAGTTATTTAAAAGTACATGCCGCTTCACTCAGTTCAAAACTAGTCAAAAAGATGAACCCAATAACAGAAGAAAGACAAAGAGAATCCAGGAAGTCATCCAAAAGTACAAACCTGTTTTTAAAAATCCAAGTACTCTTAAAACTCAATGTTTAATTAAAAATGGTTCAAGAACAACAAAGCTTTTTACATATTGGAATGATAAAATGTTGGTATTTGAACAAAAAAACAAAAAAAACAGGAAAGAAATAAAAAGTAAAGTCTATTGAATTATGTTGAATTCTTTCAATATTAGATTCTAAAGAATGTTTGGATTTCATCATGAAAAGCATGATGGAAAGATTGAGAGAATCCTAAAAAGTCTCTGTTCATTTCATCACTACAACCACAGATAGTCAAAACTGATAACATTTGTCCAAATCTCCGAAAAAAGTAGAACCTTTCACAAGCAGCCGTCTAATATGAGCAGCATATTGGGCAACTTTTTACTACTTTTTGGACACTGGATGTGTCATTTTAAACTACAAGCAAACCACACCTGGATTGCAAGTGAACCAAGACCCTCGCTTTTCAAGCAGACCAGAATCTGCTTGTTTGGTCTGCATCAATGAGCATTCACACCAGGGCCGGGCTGCAAAGTCAGGCCAAGAGTCACTCACCCAGGCCACCCCAGCTTGTATACATCACCTAGGCTTATTATTCTCACACAGCTATAAGCCACCAGTCCAGTTCTTTTCTCAGTCTCCTACAGTAAAATAAGCCTTGTAAATAAAGAGAAACACAGACGCACTCTATATGGAGATGTGAACTAAAACCTCAGATACCAACATGCAAGCATAAAAAGTTGCAAACACATCATTTAAAGCACAACCAGATAGACACACTGACAATGATGAAGTCAAAAAGTTCCCTCATCAGCACTTAACCTGGCCTAATAAAATGTTCCTCATTGACACAGTTTAGCAGCTGTTTCCAAGTAGGACAATGTGGACAGTAGCTCAAGTATTAAAATATCAACCTGTCAGTTTAACACAACACACAATATTAACTAATATCTTATCACCAGGAAATCCCATCTAGGACCTTTTGTATATCCAAGGTTGAATTATCCAATAGCTTTGTTGATTATTCAAAAAATATAAACTTAATTACAGTCATTTTTGACCAATCAGCATTAGTGACAACTGAAAAGCACAAATGGTTTTGCCTGTGGGCAGTGGCAGTGCCAGTGCATCATCATACCCAGTCAGGCAATTTAGGACTAAGGCCATTGAGAATTTTCCCACTCCTCCCCAAAGGGCCATTCCAGGTCTGATCCACACTACCATCACAGGAAAATGATCAGGATCACCTAATAACATACAGACATTTCATCCAGTACATCCTCATTTCAACCCTGAAGCTATGTTTTTAACTCCTTACTTGAACCATTTCCAAGTAGCAGCAAATTAGCAGAGCCAACCCCCCAAATGAAATGAGATGAAACTGATTTTATTCTCATGTAGCAACACATTCATGTTGAGCGTGTTCATCATTTTTAAGGGGGATCATGCTGCAACATTGAAGCTGCACCTCCGTATAAAAAAATGGAAATAAGTAAAAAAGTTGCTGTAAGATTTTAGACTTTTTTTCAAGTGAAATTCTGTTTTGCACAAAGGACCAGTGGAGCCATTATATTTTAGTCAAGAAATCCATTTGACCATACAATGACCAATATAAACATGAATGCAACATAAAAAACTGGTGTACTGTTTGGGTTCAAGCTCATTTCAGATGGAAATCAGTCACAATTTCATGTTCTGCGGTAGGAAGTTGACCTAAACGCAGGACGATGCAGGATGTGGTCGAATAAGAAAAAAAATAATAAAAAAAGTCTTCCCGCAGGTGCTCCTGATGATTGTCTGCTGTGTTTTCTTACAGGGTGATGTAAAATGTTTTCTTTCTTTACAGGTGTAGCAGCTGGTTCTCCATTTTTTTTTCTCTTTTGTATCTTTGTTTTTCTTTTTCCACTTTTTACTTGAACATTCAAAGTAAAGAAATAGTACAAGTATCAAGAAATAGTTAATTCATCTCGCGGCCATGATATTTTATTTTTAATTGACGTCACCAGAATGGCTCCGTAGCTTTCTATGAGGCTGGACAGGACAACATATAAAAAAAACTAAAAAAAAAAGAAGAAATAAAGATGAACTTCAACAAAACCCAAAGTGCTTTAGAAACAAATATAAGTCAGAAAAGGAAACGGGGTCCAGTAGAAACATCACTGAAGTCTGTACGGTGAAATAACAAATGAAGAGGAACATGCACTAGACAAAGAAAGCCAGAGAGCACATACTGTACATACATTTATGTTGAGAGAATTGAGGTGTGGCAGTCGGAGACAAAGACCTGGTGTGCATCAAGGGCAGGAATGAACAAAGGAATCATGAACTATAACATGAAACAGGGTGTAAAAGGATCTGAACACAGACACAATAAACACAGTAAGCCATGAAAATAACAACCAAACCTAAGGAAATTGAACCTTACACAATATAAATATAAGAAACCCAAGAGAAACCATCTAAACCAAAACACAACAAAAACTCAGAGTTTTTTGGGGGAAATATTAGCACATAATACAAGTTATTCATGCTGAACCATTGAAGCTCTTCTTAAGGGAAGATCTTGCCCATTTCAGCAAAACAAACCACCGACAACATTATAGCAAAAATGGAAAATCCCATTGCAAGCAAAATAGGGAATCTTGAGAATCAAAATCTTGAATTTGATGAGGTTATTTGACATACAAGTCTGGCTTAAATGATCCTAAAATAAGCTCTCAGAGTCGGTCAACTGTCCTCTTCATGAAAAGAGCAGCTTCATTCTGTGACAGTGACACAGATTAGATCCCTAACTGGCACAGTTTCTCCTCTCAGGTGGGACTTGGTCATATTTTTAGCATAAACCCTGAAGTGGAACTGTATTTCTCTTCTTTTTAAAAAAAAAAACATCCTGCACAGCAGAATTTAAAGTCTTTGGCTTCAAACGTGACAAAGCGAGCTTCCCCGAGCGAGCTGCTGCATGACGTGAATCTCAACTTGACCTATTTTCAGCCAGTGGGTGTTGTCTGGCTGCAATTCTACCCGAGCAGGTCGCAGCACATGGAAACTCATGCTTCACGCTGCAGTAGTGGCTGAGTCATAGTTTAAACTCCTCACACGGCTCTGCCCTTTTGTTTGTTTTTAATGACCGGACTGCGTCAGAAATAAAGAGGGAGAAAAATCTAACTAATAAAACAGGGAGGACAGGAACGACAAGCTGAGGATGGATTGATTTTGTCTGAAGATATATGACAGGAGGGTAATGAAAGCTGAACTGCACGAATAAGGAATCGACTGGGGCCGATCCTTTTTTATCTGAAACTGCCCTCCTGCCTGGGAAAATGTCATGCCATATCAAACAATGCCATCAAAGCTTTTATCCCTCCCCCCCCCCTACATCACAAGGAGTTAAGTTTCAAAGCCATGTTGATTTTGAGATGCCTTTTTGTCCCTGAAATAAACATTTTGTGAGGGTTGCATCTCTCTATAAGCATTTCCATGACTGTCTATACATTTAGTCTTTAAATGTCAGTGGATACAACCTTAAACTGTTGAATCCTGAATGAAAGAAAATAATAACTTAGCTAAAGTTAGCCTGTCAAAATAGCTTCTGTGCTTACCTGGAAACACAGTAATGTTATGTAATGTTGGCTGTATAGGTGGAGGTGTGTTAGTGCAGGTTTTTTTTAATGGCAGAGAGCTGGGAACTCACCTGCTGCTGCTGTGTTCACTTATGGAGATTGTTTTCCGTTTTCAGTCAGAAACGGGTTAAATCTGCCAACTTTGTTGAATTGTAACATTTTATTTGCGTCATCAATGTAGACGTAAGCCCCTGTTTTCACCGAGGGGGTCCAGTCTTAGTACACCACTGGGTGGTACCAATTTACCAATTAGTAAAAACTAAGAAGAAGATGGCCAGAATATCTGACCTGACCCATCTTTTTCTTTTATCAGTCCATTGGGGTCCCAATCTTACCAATCCAAACCTAAAGCGTGGAGCTTCACACACAGCACGATCAAAGGTTAATGACAGAAAAAATTATTTTGGTATCTCATTACTTTATTAAAATAACTTGTGTTTTAATTCTCTTAGAATGAGCCATTTGTATTTACTTGGTCCACATACATGGCAGCTGCCATATTTGTGCCACCATTTTTACTACGGTGTCTCTGAATGGACAAAAACTCTGTAAGGTGAGAACCCTCTGAACTTTAAAACTACAGGGTTTGTTTGATAGGTGCTAGGGCACCGTTTGGGATAAGTAACCCCTTAAATAGGACCACAGAAGACGACAGCACACATGTACACAATGTTGAAGTAGTTACCCGTAGTGCAGTCATCGCTGCAACTGAGGAAACTGGATCCACTCACAGGTCAAGACATGTGATATATCTAGAAGAATTTTGGCCACTGCTGCTCACCGTCCATTCACACTGTGCTTTGCATGTGAAGTTATTCCTATGCCCATCTTTACCACTACATGTCTTTAAGCTTCAAGTCAATAAGAAAGAACACAAACTGCTGAATGCAGTTGTTTGTGTGTTGCATTCCTCTTCGTTATAATTCATGGAAGGCGTCGCGCTGCTATGATGTCACACTATTTCACAGCTGACATCCTTCTTATTTGGCTTATACGCCACCTACCATGTAAGGGTACAGTGGGCAAAACAATGTTTTGGTCCATTATGGATCTTCAGAGTCCTAGCAAAGTTTAACCAACATGAGTCTTCATCAGGACAAAATGGCCAGACGAAGAGCTGGAATGAAACTTGGTCAATAAATAATCCCTAGGGGCACTCAGCGAGTGTGTGGCCATTTATTCATTTTTCAACTACCTCCTCCACTTTTAATACCCAAACATTTTAGTCAAGCACTTTTAACAAGTAAAATAGTAATACAGTAGAACAATAAAAGTCAAAATAAGGGCAAAAGAAGAGAAAAACAGCAGTTTAAGTGGTAAAGCTCACCTCAAAAGTTCATGCTTGTTAATCCGTCTAAACTCCTTACATGTCCCGTGTTATTTGTTGATAATCCAGCACATCAGAATAAAGTATTCCTGTTGATTTTTTTTCTTGGAACAGGTGTATGGAGAGAATTTTGTTCCTATATTATTTAATCAAATCGAATAGATTTGAAACCAAAAAAGAGATTTGAGGGCAAAAGAGAGTAAGTGGCAATCAATTTGAAAAAAAAGATCGAAACAGAACAGGGTCCAATTGAAAATGAATAAATAAACGAGAGCATATATTCTTCAATTTTAATCAAAACTAATGTTTGCGACTAAAAACATATACGACCATTTTGCTTATAAATCAGTTCTCTTTGCGTGCAAGTTCCCATTTCCCATAAGTAATGGATTGCGCTGTATATTGTTGGCTACAGCCTGACATACATTCACAACAAACACAGCACCACCACAAGTAATGAATTATAATGACTGCTAGTCACGGCCTGAGCAGAGTAGCCTAATGACTGAGTAAACATTTAGTGTTGCATGGTACTCGTGGTTTTAAACCTTAACGGTTCCTACACAACAATACTACTGTGGATTACTTGTTGTGAATGTATGACGATATACAGCGCAATTCATTACTTATGGGACATGTTTCAAGAGCAACAGGCTATCAACTTACATCAGAGCAGCACAGCACAAGGGAGAAGTGGGTGTAATGTGGAAGCCGTAGCTGGGAGCTCCAGCCAGGTCAAACCAACCAATAGAGACTCTTCTCTCATCCACCAGCATAGGCCCCGCCCATCAAGTGCAGTTGAATTTGCAAGCAAAACTTTATAACTTGCAATGGTTTTTAGCTTGAAGGCAAAGAGGACTGATTTACAAGCAAAATGGTGTTCTTACTCACAAACAGTTTTGATTAAAGTTGAAGAATATATTCTCTCTCATATCTTTTTTTTCCGATTGGAACCTGTTCTGTTTCTGTTTCGATCTCAAAATAAACAAAATTTGATTGCCACTTATTCTCTTTTGCTCTCATCAGATCTCTTCTTTGGTTTCAAATCAATTATATTTTATTGAATAATAAAAGGAACAAAATTCTCTCCATACCAGGAGACACATCCTGAAATGCTGCAGAAGGATAAAAGGCAGCATGCAGCTGCAGAACAGGTCAGTGTGATGGAATATGATAGTTAAAGGGCTCCAAGTGCGTTGATAACTGCCACTATAAGGCCTCTTGAACAAACATCTGCATAGCCGTTTTCACACATGCACTACGCTCCTGACATGCACCAGAGATGTTCCAGAGCGGTGCCATGTGAGAAAAAAAGTGGACTTCTTTCAGGGATTTCCCACTGAGCCCAAAAGTTACATTTTTGGACCATCAGCAGGTGAGATGGTGCGCGAATGTAGCAGCAAAACTCATACAGAGAGTTAAGCAACTGGTAAGAGTTGCTGCTTATTTTCTTTTTTTACTGGCCTTTTTTGTGTTATCCACATCAGATGCATGTGGTATCGATTTGAAAACAATGAGGGCCATCAAAGAGTTTGCCTCCTTTGCACTTTTATCTGTAATCATCTCCAGATAAGACAGCACTTCTTCAAAATAACATAGGATATAGGAATGTATTGGTTCACTGTATGCAGTGGTTAGTATCTAAAGGTTAACCCAATTACAGGACAACTGTGGGGGACTGTAGCCGGTTTTCTGGTGCTTATTGCTTTGATCTGAAATATTTCTGAACTCCTTAACAATGACTATTAGAAAGACATCAAACAAACGTGGGATTACTGAGCCCTGTCCACTATTGTGAGCCGCAAGCTATTCTTATGTCTCAAATCCGCTTTACATCATTCAGCACATGCATTGTTGTTGTTGTTGTGTGTGTGTTGTATAAGTAGAGAAAAGATGGCATGAGATGCTCAAATCATCTCAAACCTGCTGTGGACAACTTACATCTCTTTACAGCAACAATATTCTCTAAAGAGAGGGGTATCCTGGTACACTGAAAACATTATTGTCAAATGTTTTAATGAACATCTCTAAAAGTTCTGAGTGTTCACTTGGCCTTTGAACTCTGGATCTTAATCTGACTGAACATTTGTGGGATGGGCTGCAGAAACAACACTGATCCATGAAGGCCCCACCTTGCAGCTTATCGGACTTAAAGGATCTGCTGCTTACATCTTGGCGCCTGTACCACAGGACACCTTCAGAAGTCTTGTGGAGTCTATGCTGCAGTTATAAATCCAAAGGAGTGAAAATATTGGGGAGTTTTGGCCAGTTTAGTGCATGGAGTAGTTATTTTCAAGGGTAGGTTGACCCAGATTCCAATAAAAATGACTAATTTCTTTCACATCTCCATAGTTTTATCTATTTAGTTTATAGGCAACTTTAAATCTGAGTGAACAAAAATAAACTATGGAGTTTGCCAAGGATCCATCTTGGGCCCAGTGTTGTTTAACATCTACATGCTCCCACTTGCTCAAATTTTGAAAAACAACAAAATATGTTACCAGAACTATGCTGATGACACACAGATCTACATAACCAACTCAGATGTTAATTTCAGCATCACATTAAGACAGTTGTGAAGTCAGCCTGTTGGACTAATGTCTCACCAGGACTTATGCATTTATCTTTAGTAGACCAGACTACTGTAACGCTGTCTCCCTAAAAAGTCTAATCAGACAGCTGCAGTTAGTCCAGAACTTTGCTGCTCCAGTCCTCACCAAGTCCAAGAAAGTGGATCATGTAACTAGTCTTCAGATCTTCACACTGGCTTATAAATTCGGCTGATAGTTTACAAACCACTGAATGGTTTCGGGCCAAAATTAAATGGGGATCTTCTGGTTCATTATGAACCAACCAGATCCCTCAGATCATCAGGGTCAAGTCTACTTTCAGTTCCCAGAGTCAGAACTAAACACGGAGGGGCAGTGTTCAGTTTTTATGCTCCTCACATGTGGAACAAACTCACAGAAACCTGCAGGTCTGCTGAGACTCTCAGCTGCTTATTTCTCTCATTTTATCTTATTCTATTTTAGTTTTTTTAAATGTACTTTTAATGGTTCTTCTGCACCCCGCTGTAATGCTTTTAATGTTTTATGAAAAAGTACTTTGAATTGTTTTGTACATGAAATGTGCTGTACAATTAAACTTGCCTCATTTTGTAGTTAGCATTAAGAGAGTATCATTTTCCTCAAAGTATTATCTAACGCTCCTCTGGATATTATGTAAAAATCGCTTTCAATGGTTTTCATCTGAACCATTATTTATTGCTCCCATAAGGATAAATTTCAGCCTGTGGGCGGATGTTTTTGTCAATCTAAATGTATTCAGAGGTATCGCTGTTGAAGATGGTGTCTGTGTGGTGGCCTCCTGTGTCTGGCCTACTTTTCATGATTAAAATTCATTGTATATGTATTTCCTGTGGGATTTCTATGCATTTAAGGGTAAAGTTAGGCTCAGAATTGTGTCAGTTTTTTTCCACTGCAGATACAGACACCCAGCGGCGTAATGACTGCTCCAACTGGATCTCACAATGGTTGCATTTTAATTGTTCGTAGCATGACCCTCCCTGGGCCGCCACCTTATCGGGGTGGAGAGGTTTGAGCATTCTGTTGATCTTAGCGGCTATGTTGTCGGGGGCTTTATGCCCTTGGTAGGGTCACCCATGGCAAATAGGTGTCTAGGGGAAGAACCAGACAAAGCGCGGCCCAAAGACACTCATGAGGAGCACAAGCATTGGAACTATGTTTCACTTGCCTGGACGCAGGTCACCAGGGCCCCATCCTGTGTGAGGTCGAGAGGTTCCGGCTAGATATAGATATAGTCTCTCATGGTGGAAGACGCCGAGCAGGCGTGGGCATACTGGTTGCCCCTCGGCTTGGTGCCTGTGTGTTGGGGTTTACCCCGGTAGACGAGAGGGTAGCCTCCCTCCACCTTCGGGTGGGGGGACGGGTCCTGACTGCTGTTTGTGCCTATGCACCGAACAGCAGTTCGGATTACCAACCCTTTTTGGAGTCCTTGGAGGGAGTGTTGGAGAGCACTCCTCTCGGGGACTCCCTCGTCCTTCTGGGGGACTTCAATGCTCACATGGGCAACGACAGTGAGACCTGGAGGGGCGTGATTGGGAGGAACGGCCCCCCTGATCTGAATCCTAGTGGTGTGCGGGACGATGCCGGTCAGGCCTGGCAGGCCCAAACGTGTAGTGAGGGTCTGCTGGGAGCGTCTGGTGGAGTCTATGGTCAGAAGGAGCTTCAACTCCCACCTCAGACAGAGCTTCAACCATGTCCCTAGTGAGGTGGGGGACATTGAGTCCGAATGGGCTGTGTTCCGCGCCTCCAGTGTTGAGGCAGCCAGCCGGAGTTGTGGCCGTGAAGTCATCGGTGCCTGTCGAGGCGGTAATCTCACAACTTCTTGGTGAACACCAGCAGTGAGGGATGCCGTCAAGCTGAAGAAGGAGTCCTATCGGGCCTTTTTGGCCTGTGTACTCTGGAGGCAGCTGACTGGTATTGTCAGGCTAAGCGAAGTGTGGCTTCTCGCAACCGCTGAGGCAAAAACTCGGGCGTGGGAGGAATTCAGAAAGGCCATGGATAACGACTTCTGCACGGCTTCGAGGAGGTTTTGGTCCACCATCCGGCGCCTCAGGAGGGGGAAGCAGTGCACCATCAACACTGTGTACAGTGGAGATGGAGGGCTGCTGACCTCAACTCTGGGACGTTTTGGGTCGGTGGAGGGAATACTTTGAAGACCTCCTCAATCCCACCAACACACCTTCGGAAGAGCTAGCAGAGCCGGGGTACCCAGGGGCGGACTCTTCTATCTCTGGGGCCAAAGTCGCTGAGGTGGTTAAAAAGCTCCTCGGTGGTAAGGCCCCGGGGGTGGACAAGATCCACTCGGGGTTTCTTAAGGATCTGGATGCCGTGGGGCTGTCTTGGTTGACACGCCTCTACGGCATCGCGTGGACATCGGGGACAGTGCCCCTGGACTGGCAAACTGGAGTGGTGGTTCCTCTCTTTAAGAAGGGGGACCAGAGTGTGTGCTCCAACTATAAGCGAATTGCCTCCCTGGTAAGGTCTATTCAGGGGTCCTGGAGAGGAGGGTCTGTCGGATAGTTGAGTCTCGGATTGAGGAGGAGCAGTGTGGTTTTTGTCCTTGTCACTGAATAGAGAACCAACTCTATACCCTCTTCAGGGTCTTAGAGGGGGCATGGGAGTTTTTTGTGGACTTGGAGAAGGTGTTAAACCGTGTCCCTTGGGGACTTCTGTGGGGGGTGCTCCGGGAGTATGGACTGCCGGACATCCTTGTAAGAACTGTCCGGTCCCTGTACGGCCGGTGCCAGAGTTTGGTTCGCATTTCTGGCAATACGTCTGACTCGTTTCTGGTGAGGGTTGGACTCCGCCAAGGTTGCCCTTTGTCACCGATTCTGTTCATAACATTTATTGACAGAATTTCTAGGTGCAGCCGAGGTGCTGAGGGGATCAGGTTTGGCGGCCTCAGGATCAGGTCTCTGCCTTTTGCAGATGACGTGGTTCTGTTGGCTTTGTTGGGCCGTCATCTCCAGCTCTCACTGGAGCGATCCGCAGCAGAGTGTGAAGCGGTCGGGATGAGAATCAGCACCTCCAAATCCGAGACCTTGGTCCTCAGCCGGAAAAAGGTGGAGTGTTCTCTCCGGGTCAAGGGTGGGGTCCTGCCCCAAGTGAAGGAGTTCAAGTAACTCAGGGTCTTGTTCACGAGTGAAGTAAAGATGGAGCCAGAGATGGATAGGCAGATCGGTGCGGCGTCTGCAGTGATGCGGGCTCTGCATCGGTCCATCATGGTGAAAAAGGAGCTGAGCCAAGAGGCAAAGCTCTCGATTTACCGGTTGATCTACGTTCCTACCCTCACCTATGGTCACGAGCTCTGGGTAGTGACCGAAAGAACGAGATCCCGAATTCAAGCGGCCAAAATGAGTTTCCTCTGCAGGGTGGCCGAGCTCTCCCTTAGAGATAGGGTGAGAAGCTCGTTCATCCGGGAGGGGCTCAGTGGAGTCGCTGGTCCTTGGCATCGAGAGGAGCCAGATGAGGTGGCTCCCTGAGCACCTCCCTGGAGAGGTATTCCGGGTATGTCCTACCGAGAGGAGACCTCGGGGTAGGCCCAGGACACGGTGGAGGGATTATATCTCTCGGCTGGCCTGGGAGCGCCTCGGGATCCCCCCGGATGAGCTGGCTGATGTGGCCAGGGAGAGGGAAGTCTGGGCTTTCCTGCTTAGGCTGCTTCCCCCACGACCCGACCCCAGATAAACGGAAGAAGACGGTACGGTGCAATTTTTAAAATGTTTATGATTTTAAAAGAAAACTCTTGCAAATCAAACAGTAAATTAACTTCCTCCTGAACTTTCTAACCAGACGATTGACACGAGCTGCCATTTATTATTTGGTGACGTGCATAATTGTCATTTTTCAGATTTGTCAGATTGTCTCTCTCTATACTGCAAATGAATGTCTGGAAATGAGAACGACTAACCCCGATTACACTTTGTCAAACTAGGCGATATCGTCTGCTTTCACACACAAGTCTTTATAGTCCACTGTCAAGAGTTTCAAATCACATTTTCACAGAACTGATGTTCTTTCAGTTTTTCTTCTGTGTCCCCGAGTAACTCTGCTGCAGTGATTCAGGGGCATGCTGCTCTGTTCAGCTGACCGCTTTCATACAATACTTGTTTTGTTCAGCTAATACGTCACAAATTTTCCTTCCACTGACTTTTCTTACAGTTTAACAGCACATACTGTACCAAGCACCTAACTGCTCAGAGGGATGGAGTAATGCTCCAAAGTTTACATGTTTACCCACAGCTGATAGGACACATGTGACACATCAATACATGTGCTCTGGCCTTTATCCATTATCCATCTGAGTTTGGGAGAATCATTTGATTTATTTTCCTAAAAGGCAAAAATGTTGATAAATGTGTACAAAACATACAATCTATTGTCTGAAGTAATACTGACTGATGGTTATAAAGTGAAAAACAGCGGAAAACATGTCAATCAGGGCAAGACAATGCAATTACATGTTCCTCTAGTGGTGCATAAATATGGACTATAGTCTAGGCCAGAGGTTGTCAAAGTGTGAGATATGTGCTCCAAAACAGTTGTGAGATAAAAAGGAGAGGTAAAAGGCACAGGGGGGTGTGCTGGTGCAGTGATTTGAACAAATGGTTTTGCACAACTACTGGAAGTATCTCAAGATGATAAGTTGAAAACTCCATAAAATATCTGAACAAACACGATACAGATATTTAGGAGTTACTTCAACATAAATCCCCACAAGAATATCTGTTTTTTTCTAATGTGCATTATGAATAAACGACCAGAAGTTAATTTCTCCTGCATCATTCTCAGTAGGGATGGGCGTAACGATACTCTGAGGTCGATACTTCGATATCAGCCAGTCAAAATATCTAAATTAGATACTAAGGAAATAACGTTCTGCTGATACAAAACATGCCATTTGTTTTCACTTCTGAGTGTTTTAGGCAATAAAATTGTGCGGTAAGCCACAGTGTTTTACTTCTGTGTCACATGATCAGATCACCTGATCAGATGTCATGATGGGTTTTGTTTTGATATTTTACTGGTTTAATGCAGGTTATTGTGTGTTACATTTTATTAAATTTAACACATATATTATATATTTTTTTTCCATTTAATAAATGTGAATAATCTTTCATTAATCTGTAGGTTAATGAATATTAATATTATTTTCAAATAAAAAAAAAAGATAATTTTATCAAATTTGTTTAATTTACTCATCAGTATAATTTTCTATTGTTTTAAAAGCATTTCTTTCAAGTATTGATAAAGATATTAATGCACACTGTACAGTCGTGATTTTCCTTTGAGGGGCAAAAGTATTGGTATTGATGGAAAAAGTACCAAAATGCTATCGTATCTACAGGAAAAATGTTGGTATGCCCATCCAGTCTCGAGTAACAGCCACCACTTTCATTGCACATGTTGCAAACAAGAACTCCAAGCAGCCAACACAACCTTTTAAATGTTTTACCATACACATTAAGCAAAATCTTGGTTAAAGATTTTGCACAACTCCATGCAACTCCACATTTATCCTGTAGAGCCTGTGTTGCAGCTGTTGAATGCTACATCATGGCTTAAACCAGACAACTGCACGATGAAACAACATACAGCAAGAACTTGCTTCTTGCTTCTTTTTAACATTGTAGTAATCTAAACTAAAGAAACTGTTAGCATTTGTTTTGAATATTGATTTTTGGGAGTTCATAGCTTAGTCCCTGCAACAAGTTCTTCGCTGATCCAAAGAAAAACTTAACCAGACTCATTAGTTCCTGTTTACATCCTCAAAGGTTCCCGAAAACAATCTTACATGATCATTTATGGCTCATATACTGTAACAAAACAGTTGGTGAAAACTAAAATGTCTGCAACATTTTTTCTGATTTCCAGCAGATTCTACGTAGCAAGATTCCATGTAAGAAGTCTGAAAGATGCAGCTGTAAATGCTCTGGAACATGTATGAATATTGAGAATTGATGTGAATAATAGCATCCCACTTTTCTCTGCTGACCTAATTTTAATTTTCCATTTGTTCCTGTTCCTGTCAATACATTTATATATATGTTTTTATATATACATGGCATTGACATCATAATTACAAAAACTCTCAAAGGAGACCCCTCCTGCACGCTCAATATGTTGTAAACGTAAACAAAGTAGTGATTTTCTAAGAATACTCTCTGTACTATGGGTTGTTTCCTCTGAGCTCAGGACGCTCTGGAATGTGTCCAGATGTGAGAATGAAACGAAGGGAGAAAATCTGCTGTGAAGTTCATGTGTGAACAGCAAACTGTAGAGAAAGTCTGGTATGAATTATCTGCACACTCTCCAAGAAATCTCTGGGATTTACTGCATCTGTCAAAACGGCTTAGTGTTTACACATGTGCTTTTTTTTCATACCTGGTTTAGATAAGTTAATTTATTGCTTATTAGTTAAACTGGACCCAAAAAATTATAGATTGATTTCATCCCAATCTGAGTAACCCCCCCCCCATCAAGTTTATTATTACTATTAATATTCAGTGTAAATTGACCATTATGAGGGTAAACCTCAGATGCCCAAGTGCAAGTGAATGCAGCATATGATGTACTTGTAGATGACCTCTTTAGTAATCATAATCTGTTTATTATTTCCTAAAATCTTGTCTCTTTTTATTTAAAAAGTTAACATTTACATGCACCACCTTTTCCCTGGTCCGTGGTCCCTGGTCTAAAATACAGTGTACTAGACCCGTCCCTGCATATAAGGGCCGGATGGGCTTGAAGCAAGGGCATTTCATTATAGGGACAATAGGGATATGTTCAGCAACTCCTGAGTTGTATATCATTTTTTATCACACAAACAACTGAGAGATTGTCATGAACATTATTGTGCCCAGCCCAATGGGCTTACACAACACTATACAACATATATCTTAACAATCCAAAGATGACAAAGAAAGGCAACATCTTATGTATCCATCACTTATACAACAAAAAAAGTCAAATTACAAAGAAAAATCTTATAAAATATAAAATAATGAATAATAGAAAATTATATAGTCATAATATGGCATACTGAAGTGTTTACTTAAGCTTCACATGTACAAAAAAAAAGCATTTTTGTTTGGTACAGATCCCCAGAAAAAATGGATCCTAACAATTCCAGCATGTTTTTTTGTTGTTGTTTTTTTACATGTTGACTGATAATGGATGGAGATGTATTTTGTAGCAGTGCTTTATATCTGTTTTTGTAATTCTGTCAATAAATTCTTGGAGGAAAATATGCCTATTAAGTTGATGAATTGAAGAAGTGTGTGATTAAAAACACATTTTCACCATAGAGCAAACTTCTTAGACAATATTGTTGTGAAACAAATATGCCAACAAATGTCTTCAACAAATAGAGTAAAATAATCCTGGATTCAGTCTGGCCAAAAGCAAAACCGTATTATCTATCCCTGAATAAAATATTTTGCATTATAAACCTCGTCTTGTTCAGATGTACCATCTTTTCAAATTACATCTATCATCCACTTAATAAAACATGTCTTCCAGAGGATTGCGGGCCACTTTTATATCCCTATATCAAAATCAAACCTATGACCTTGGTTAAAGGTTAACTGGAAACGTTGATACCAAAGCTGAAATATGGTCTCCTTGACCATAAAGGTATAAGCATCTGGACAGGTGTGTCAGAGCACATCCTAGACCTTTTTACTTTAATAAAACCGAAGAACAAACATGAAATAAATCCTTCCATTCTCACTGGATTTAGACTTTCCTCAAAATAATGAAATGGATCAATAATAACAACCATCTAGTATATTTTTAACCATCATAGTATTTATCTATCAAAAAAAGATGAATAAAAATGTACAATTTCCCTTGGGATCAATAAAAGTACCTATCTATCTATCTGTAAGAAACCAAATGCCCAAAATAGAACCGGACTCGACACAGGTCAAGAAGAGTCACACATCACTTTGTCTTTGGCGTACCAGGAGGAGGTGGAGGGGCAAAAGCAGGATGATAAATACTGGAATAATTCAGCAGCACTGAGGCTTTAAGCCTGCTGTATCTGCTGCTAAAATGATCCTGAATCGGCAACAAAATGTTACATAACACTTTGCAAAGCAATTACATAGACTGAGGCGGTTATCCTTCGCTCGCAACAGCAGTGTGCCGAGTTTCAATCTGCATAACCCTCCCAGCACTCACCGTTCAGCCGGGAACATGTTAGTCAGGCATGTCCAATTCTATCCGAGGCTGTTTGCAGAACAGTGTCCAGCTTTAAAGAATACTCATTGGAAATTCATGCAATAACCTGAAATGTCTGGAAAGTTGATTAAAATGCACATGCTGCAATGCATTGTGTAAGTTTCAGACCTAATTTGGAAGTTAATCCAAAGCGAGAGATCAGCCTATTTTTAACTGCATCAGCTCTGATGTATGAAATAAGAATTTCATATGAGATCATATACAATGATTTGTTCATGCTTAATCTTAGGACTGCTCATGCATCTCTGTTTAAGAGATATTTGAGCACAATTTATGTTACTTTTAAAAGAAAGTTCACTAGAAGGTGAGCTGGCCTCTGGAGTGGTGCACCACTTTTCAGTACACCGACCCCTGCATAAGCATGTAGATAAGTACGATTCAGAGATGAACATTTTCTTGCATCCTCACTGCAAACCTCAACATGAGAATCTACCAGAACTGAATGAAAATCTCCTCAACAAGAACCAAAAGGCTTATAGCTGCTATAAAAACTATTTACAAAAATGTGACACTTGTCCTAGGGCTGATACAGAGTACTGACCCTGCAGGGTGCCTGAAGTTTTGCATCAGCCCTTTTACTTTATTGTTCAATAATGACATGGAAATAAAAATAAAAAAAACAGAATAAAAACTTGCTTTTCAGCCAAAGCAAAATTAACAACATATAGCCTTACTTTTTTTTCTTAAAACAGGGACTATGTGTGGACATTAATCACAATGGCTCTAAATCTTCAAATCCTTGGGGACCCAGGTTGGGAACCACTGGGAAAGCAGACTTTTAGGTGTGAATGCATTATATGATTTGATGTCAGCTTAGAAAATCAAACCATGATCCAAACGTGAGTCATTCAAGTACAATAACTGATAAAATACATCATGATAACATAATGTCTTAATATATTGCCAGTATACGGGGAATGCTTTTGCAGCCACAACAATCATGTCGTAGAAATCAGGTGTTCTGACAACTTAATAAGGATTACTGAAGCCTCGTTTAAAAAGGATGGATGTTGAACTTACTTTACAGTGAGTGCTTCAGTGTTGGACCTCATTGATCAAATCCCATCAGTCAGTTTCCAAAATCTGTTGGACCACCTGAAACACATAAAAACTGCTGCTAGATGAACAAATTTAAGTTTTTATTTAACAAATCAGATACAGATGGGAGGTGTTAATCTCCAGCAATTCTCCTGGAAGTTGAATTTGTAATTGAAAAGATTCTGCTGTAAAATATTTACACTGTTATAACTGCTGGGTTTGTGGTACTTTCATACTACGTGCTACCCCTTTAACTTAAAAAATAAAGAGACGTGGATCTGTTTTGACATAGATACCATTATCTTTACAAGTAATCTGCAATCCCATAAAGTCTGAATGCTCTTTGGCCTCGTAAGCTAGTGTTACTGCACATAATAAGCTTACATTTGCGGCCAGCGTTGGAGCAAACAAGCATACAGCACCGTTTAATCCAACCTGGGACTTTTGCAGGTGTATTTTTGGTTTAGGAACAGCTAAAAGAGACATCCCAGGCAGTAAAGCTGTTTGGCGCCACAGCGGGGCTCGCATTGCTCAAACATGTGTTAGGCATTCCTACAGATGTGAGTTTAAGATCCTTGTTTCGTAAACTCCAAAAACACCATAAAGCATTTAAAAAGAACACGTTTTTGACCCAAACCTTCTCCAGGCTTACTCTGTTGTGAGTTATTTGAGCAACTTCTTGCAGCTTTTAAGGCCAAAATTACTTCCATGCTCACAACTCCCAAAGCAAATTGTCAATAAAATGTTTCTGAACTAGTTACTTTTCTTTGAGAGGGACTTTGTTAAAACACCAAACCCTTCGTTGTTTGTCAAAAGCATGCAACAACAAGCTGTTTCCCCGAGAACAAAACTAGGCTACGAGGAATTCTTGAAGATCTAATTTCTCTGGAAAGTTTGCAAACAACAGCTCGATTCAGAAAATGGGTGAGTCATGACAAAGGCCGAGTGTCGGGTTCATGATTTTCCCGGTAAGGTGATCTGCTTGATGTGTTTATTAAGTAATCATATGGCTCTAAATTAGGACTACAATTTGGGAAGCATGTTAGGATAATTAGACCAAACCACCCTCTGCTGTAATCTTGAGATTAAAAAAGGAAAAAAAAAGGGTTTCTGCAGCCAAACTCAGCACTTCCTGATGGCTCTCCACCTACCTGCTCATCATCTCCACTAGCTAGCAGGTGAGAGGTGTCGAGGTTTAGGGTTGTTCATCTCCACTTCCCACACAATGCATTAAACACTTACATCCCCTCGGATGCGCACACACACACACACACGGTTGCAGCTGAAACAAGTGGCTGACAGTGTATTTCTATTTCTGTGCCATGAGTCCATATAAAGAGGTATGATGGGGAAGTGATGCATGGGTAAATGTGCTGGATCGCTGTGTTATGTAGATGAATCTGTCTAACATACAGACGGATTATAGTAGAAAAAAAAGATACTAAATAAATAATTTGGCAGCTTTGTTCAGACACTGGCACTAACAGAGTGTGAAATTCAATTTCAGCTCTGAGAAAATGAAACAGTTCTGATAATTACTCCTCAGAGCTTTGGGAAAACAACTTGAATATCATATTCATTTTATTATTTTAGATCATTTATTTTTATGCCAGTCTCTTTACTAAAGGGAATGTTGAAGTTTTATCACTTATTTCGATCTGCATGTGTGGAAAAACGAGCCAAGATGGAGGATTCAGGTGCAGATAAGGTTTACAGGCAGGCAGCTACAGGAAGAGAGACACATAATGGGCAACAAAGAGGACAAAATGAGAGAACACAGCATGAAAGACAAGATGACAAAGGACCTGTGTAAATAAGGGGACTTTTGAGGAAATGGGGAACAGATAAGAGAATGGGTGTGGTGAACAAGGTGAGTGGAGGCGGATAAAGACTTCAACTTTCAACTAAAAATGAGGTTTAAAATATTTGACTATGACATATTTGCTCTCAGAAAAGGTGTAATGCTGCTTGTCCAAAGCGTTAAGATGACATACTTCTAGATTAGTTTCCATTTTCCACCATCTGGTGTTGGGTTTTGTTGTGAAAGCACAGTTTTTCCCCTCATTACAGCTCCATGAAGGTCATTTCTCTGCAGGCGTCTATGCAGTAAAACGATGCTGATGCAGAAAATATTTCATGAACGTCTTTTCCTATCAAACAGGGTTTAGATTTGCCTTCATGGCAGTTTATCAGTTATTTAGATTCATTTTACAAGTGCCAGGAGGAAGTGCTTGGAGGAAGCTGAGCTGCCCAACAATGGCTAATTCATCATCTTGCATCCTGTATCTTCTCCGAGTTCTCTGAAGCCTGTAAAAGTCAGTCGACTCTTGTCTTATCTCTCTTGCTCTGTCACTTTTTTTTTATCATTTTATTAGATTATTTTATAAAATCTGAAGAATTGCCAAACTTTTGACTTCAGTGGTACGCTGAATATCTCCTCTTACCTGTTGTCTCGCTTTGCTCCATGTTTGCTGTAAACTAACAGTGGCTGTGACACCCGGCTCCCAAATGTTATAAAAACAAAATGCCAAAAGACAGTGATGATGCATTCAGGGTACCTCAAAAACGCGGGTGCTGAGGAGATAAACTGTAATAATCGATGTCCGTTTCGGACCACCGATTCAAAATCGGTGAATCTCTCCATCCCTAAGGTCTAAGAGGAACACAGTAAAAAATGGTTCTGGAAAACATCTCCTACCATACCTTTATAGCTAGTTCATAGCTACCTCTGCATTTCATCTATGACATGATATTCGTATAGTGCCAGAATCTGGAAGTACGAAATCATTTACATTAATGCGGCTACAGTAACTGGGAAAAATCTGCAGTCATGCATCAATATGCTAATCAGCCATATAGTAATTACTTTGCACCCCACTATCCAGGACTACCAACACCTGCTCACAATACGTCAGCATGAAAACAGGTCTGCTTTGGAGAAAAAAGACTGAGGGCTGCTGTTTCAGATGTGTTTGTGCGAGGTGATTTTGTCACCTCGACCTAAACGTTGGCACGTTGACAGTCCTGCTGTTCCAGCAGCTTTGTGATGTTAACAGCACGACGAGAGAGAGGCTGCTGTAACCTTGTCAACAGGACTTTTTACATGATTGGACATAAATATAATATCTCTCAAACTGCAGCATCAGGAGATGGTAGAGAAGTCACTGCTACATAATCCAAAACAGAGCCAGAGTAGATTTCTGAATATTATGTACTGTTTTCTTCTTTTCAAAAATATAGTGTGGACAAATTAAATAAGTCAAGTCTACTCAAAATTCATAAATAAAATATATTTCTGACATAATGTCAGGGTTAGTGGAGGAAGTGGATCAAATGGAGAAGGAGGGGGGGGGGGTATACCCAGAAGCTTGTTTTCAAAGATTTATAAAGTTATCAGCTGGAAATCTAGACAGAAACTAACTGAGAATGAAAGAGAGGGGGAAAGCAACAACAACTCAGGAACGTGAAAAGCTACATGAAACGATTAGACGAGGAGAAAACCCCCCCCCAGAGGGATGTATACAGAGATTAAAATAAGTAACGAAGATCAGGACTAAGAGTACACGGGGGGAAAGGAACTCAGATTTCATCTTTTTCTTCATGCATTTTAGAGATGAGTTTAGCGTGTTCTCACTCAACTGGTCATGTTTTGATGCTACCACACGACTGAGCCAGATCTGACCGGCACTTTGCAGGATTCACTTAAAATATGTGACAAATCTTTACAAGACTGATGCGTTCAGATGAATCCTGGAAAACTGAGAGAAGAGACCCAATGAATCCAAATATGCATTTCTTTTAGCATCTCTAACAGCAATTGGGTCTGTCGGTGCAAATGGAAATATCTCTGGATTTCCTCAAAGTTGGAAAGACCAACTTAGGTTAAATTAACACAACAGTCACTGAAAATATTGTCAAATTGTTCAAAAACCAGAGAAATTGTCAGACTAACTTGTGACATTACACCTCCAACCATCAACACACTTACACTTATCCACACGAGCTATTTAATCCAGTTTACAGAAATTAAAGCAAGCAAATTGGTTGTTTCTCCTTGTCAGAGTTTTCAGCACAGTTTCATGTATAAACAGTTTTTCACAGCTTATATAAGAAACTCAGACATATGCACATTAATAATGGTTTCATTTAATCTTAATTCAGCTTCAATGTTATTTGATTGACATCTCAACTTACACCTTGCGTTTGCTAACTTTTTGTTAAACAAACAATTTAAAAAAAATCTTAATTTGTATTATTCTGAGATTTTTACTTTGTTAGAGTTTCTTAAAAAAAATCTAAAATGTAATAAAAAGAGAAAAAAAAGTTGTTTTCTTTCATGTGGCCATCAACTCTTCCGTTGATTAAAAAAAAGAAAAAGCCAAAGATCAGGAGCAGAAACAAGAAAGGAGGAAATCTTGCAAGCCTCATAAAACAGGACTTTTATACACACCTTCACATATGCAGCCAATTAAAACACAAAGACAATAAAGACCATGATCTGGTTAATTCATTAAAACTTCCTCCCATTTTCTTTATCAAACCACTTCTCCTTGACGTTGCAGGAAAAAGTCAGTGGTTTATATTTAATTCAGCTTTATTTTATAGCACTTTTAAAACTACAGCGCTCAAATTCAGTCCATTAATTCAATCTAATTTACTGTAATCCAGTTACATCAAGTAGATCATTTAATCCACATCAGTCCAAATCATAACAGTGTTCATGTAAAGTTAATTCATTAACAATTGCCAAGTCAAGGAAACCAATGAATCACATCAAATCTCTACAATAGTCCATGTCCTGAGCATGCACAGGATGGTGACGTGGTGAAGAAAAACAGTCTTTTATAAAGGAACCAGAACCAGGGAGGGAGACCATCAGGTTAAAGAAAGAAGAGTGGACTTAACTTTAAAGGAAAAGGTGATTGCAGAATATAATGAAACTTACATTAATCTGTGACAGGGGCCTGCAGATGATGAATGACAGGATAAAGCAAAGACCAACACCAAACTGAGAGCCAAAAACTCCCTGACAGGGTCTAACGAGCAAATTCACAACAGGTGTGACCATTACAAACAGAAACCAAGACTGTAACGAGGGAAACAGAAGAAAAAACAACATATAGGGTTCTGCAAAACAAACAGGAAGCAAGATAAACGCTGATTACTCAACCTTGATAAAACAAGAACTAAATTCCAGAGAATGAATCAAACCCATAAACCATGACATATAATCAGGCATCGCATATTACCAATCATGAGGAAAAGATCTTCCTGTTTCCTGCACTGAATGACATAATAAAGGAAGCACTGAAGCTCCACTCATTAGCATTTACAGAATGAGAACAGCTTTTGTAGTGGCTTCTGGTTAGAAATGGAGGGAGCAAGCCAGCAACCCTCCAGTCACAGAACAATAACCACTTCAGTTATGCCATGAAACTGTGAAATAAGTTCCAACACATTCATCAAACCAAACAAAATGAACCATAAAGTCAAAATGAAATAAACAGATAACCTTAATCTTTTTATTTTAAATCATTTACAACTCAAGAGACACACAAACACTTTCATTTTATTTGCATTATGTTCAATGAGGCCTACATTTGGGTTGCTAACCACTTGCGTCAATCACTTATTTTCTACCTTGACTCATCTTGTCTGCTCATCCTCGCCCTCCTTCACGTGGAACATATTGTTTCCTCCAGTGAAGGTGGGTTGGGAGGTGTCACCATGAGGTAAGAGCATAAGGAGAAGCTTGTCGTCTTTTTGGGTCACAACCTTCCCAAATATCCGGATAAGATGAGCAGATTGTTCTCATCGTCTGCATCAACTGATGATGGATTGATGAGGTAGTTTGATTACAAAATGGGTGTTTTCACGAGTCTGCACAGACTTTATTAAACTTGATTAATGATAATTCTGCAAAACAGAGGCTGTATTCAAGCTGAGAGACATACACATCTGAAAATGAAAATCTCCCACACACACTCTCCTGCTGTGTTCTCCACACAGACTTGTACGGAGTCACATGCTGTCAGCATGGATGGACGTGCTACTGAGCACATGCCCTCTGCCTCACCATCTACTCCCTTTCTTCCCCTTTCGTCTTCTCTCTGTCTTTGCTCAGAAAGCACACTTTCGTCTACATAAACAGTCTGCCGAGTTGATGCTACGCTCCGTGTTTTCACATTCATCCCTCTTGCAGGCAAACAATGTGAGTCAGAAAGTGGGAAACGGGCAGCGGGCATCCATAACAGACCATTTTAATTTAGGCTTCTCATTTTTCCATGACACAGAGCGCAAACAATCTGGACCCAGCAGAGCGCCTCATTAAACCACTGCTGTCTGCTCCCATTCCACTGTTCAGCTGATTGAAGATATTGCTGTTGAGGCGAGGCATCCCTCAGTGAGGGAAAGGCCGCAGCCGCAATCAGAGAAGACGCCATTATCCACTGCAAATTAACTTTTTATGACTCTGCTTACTTCAAATGTACAGGTGTGTCAACATCAACAGTTCAGTAAATTATGAGAGTGAGAAAATTACAGTTCACTTGACTGATTTCTTGTGAACACAAATCAGCCAATCACATGGCAGCAACTCGATGCGTTTAGTCATGGAGACATGGAGTTCAAACTGAGCAGAATGAGGAAGAAAGGAGATTTCAGTGACTGTGAACTTGGCATGGTTGTTGAAGGAGATGGGCTAGAGCAGCAGAAGACCACACCGGGTGTCTCTCCTGTCAGCTAAGAACAGGAAACTGAGGCTACAATTCACACAGACTCA
>JAOXYM010000022.1:22666713-22682303 GCA_028567055.1 Leptatherina wallacei | reverse complement strand
ATGATTTGGATACAACCTTTATAAACTCCTGAACAAAATATTAAGACCAGGGGAAAAAGTACAAGCATTTACATCTCGCGCTGGTGGATTGTAACCAGGTTGTAAAGCTTCAAAAAGAAGAAACAAGAGCAACAAACACAAGAACACGCAACGTTGTCCTGTTGAAAGACCCGGCCATTACCACACAGCTGAAGACCTTCAGTCATGAAGCAACATCTCCACATATCCAGCTGCCGTTTGACAACTTAAAACTCTTGTTTTTCCACTGAAGGAAGTTCGGCCAAGGCAAAAGCACCCCAGATGATGATGGAGCTTCCTCCACTGTGCCATAGTAAACATGGACAGGGGGATCTCCTTGTCATGCCGGTAACGTTGGAAGCCATCGGGACCGTGCAGGTTACAATTTTTACCCATACCAGAATAAAACGTTACTCCACCTTTCAGTGTCCCATGCTCATCGCTTACTTGTGAAGTCCAGAATGGCAAGTTTGTAGCATGGGAGGAGACATGGCCTTTAAGGACTTGTTTGTTCTTTAAGGCCCTTTTCTCAGAGATGCTGTCTTATGGCTACTGGGCTGCGGTCAGCATCAGAAAGAGCCTTGATTTGGGAAAACACGGACAACCGGTTGGACTCTCCGGCTAAGCGCAAGGTAATTTGTTTGATTTTTAGGTCTACCACTTGACTTTTTTGTCCCATAACCCCTCAGGTCTTACTGCGTCCAACCTCACCAGTGAATGTGCCTTTGCGAGAGGCCTTACTTGTGCAGCTTAACAATCCTGCTGAGTTCAAAGACAAAAAAATCTTTTTGCATTTGCCATCAGGAGGTCATGACTCCAAATGGCTAAAAGATAATATCATGAAAGCCAGATTTTTGTGCAGATTTGGACTTTTTAAGGCTTTGGTCCTTAAGTTTTGATCAGCAGATCAGCAGCCTGTGTCAATAAATCGCCTTCTCTCTATTTCTTTATCTCATGCTCCTGTTTCTTCTCTTTTGCATTTGAAACCTCTACTTTTAACCTGATTATCACAAAATGTGAATACTTGTACTTTTTCCCCAGGTTTTTAGATTTTATTAAACCGTGTATTATGTGTATTTCACCCGAGTATCATAAATTAGCTGCTGTAATGTTGTAATTTCCTTTCTTTCTGGTGTTTTTGCCCTTGTTTACATCTATTCTGTCCTCTCTTCCTCCAACTGAGGGATGAAAGGACAGATGGGCTGATTCTGCTCCATGCCAGCTCAGAATGGGAGTGGGTGGTAATGTTGATTTCCTTCATTGATAAGTTTTTATGAATTGGCGTTATATAAATGTACTTATATTGAATTGGACTGAATCGGCTACTACATAACTGGACCCGAGTGGAGCTTTGGTATGAGTTACTGCTGTTAAATAACACTTAATTGGCCTTAAAGTTGCAGTGATAATCTTGTATTTAGTTTGGAGAAATAATATGTGAGAGTATGATGAATAAAACTGCTGGATTAAGAGCTGAAAAAGCTCAAACGGAATAAAAACAAATTTAGATGATTAATAATGAATATTTACTTTAAAATGATCATTTATAGCAATTTTTAGATGAATAAGAAACTTTTTTTTTTATTTGAAATTAACAAAATATTCACATTTTGCATCAAAGTTCATGTAAAAAACAATAATAGTCCCAAATATTGAAGAACTCCAAACTGATCTTATAATGACGGGGCTAAATGAACCATGTAGAGATGGGATTCAGATACAGTAGCCTAAAAATTTTTTTAGCACAGTCCTAGATACAACATGAGACTGGCAGGCAGCAAATGGTAATCCCTCATTTAAATGATCTTTACATACAGCTTAACGTTTGAACTAAAAACTCTATTATTATATTTTAGTTGGAGTCAGTCCAACAAACATGGTACAAAGCACATCAATCACACATCATCCCAAGTCCTCCGGGTTATATAACAGCCCTGCATACCAGGTAGGATCCCAGACTGGACTAAAGCTCCCGTGGACTTAATGTAGATTCATTTAGATCAGAGAAAAATTGAGCATATACCTGTACGCACACAGACCCTACTCCTGTCAGATTTTATCAAGGTACTGCTAGCTGTGCAGAGGCTGTTTGTGAGGAGATGAACTCTACGCAAGTTCACCTTCTCTGCCTTGAGTGTGTGTGTCTACTTAAGCCTTGTATCATTTCTTTTTCATGCTTTCAAGTTGAAACATTTGATGAACCTATGCACCCTGACAGCTTCAGCATGCTGCTTATTCATTGACCCCCTCATGACTGCTCATTAAGGACCCATCTGTGTCATCGGGGGCATCATACTTGCAAGCTGGCATGGAGAGGCCACTGAGGTTGCAGTTTAGGTATGAGAAATGTGGAAGCTTTGGGTTTTTTTTTGCTTTCCAATGCCAAATATTAAACTGATTGGTCAAAGTGTGCTGTTGCTGCCTGGTGGGTTCACTTCGCCCTGCAAGCCACTGGCTGCTTGCATGTCACCCAGATCACAGTCAAGAACCCTCACCGCACAATCATTCCAGTTGCTGAATAATACAAAGCAAACAGTGACCTACTTTCAAAGTAGGGAACAAGCTAAAAAGAAGACCCGGAGTGGAGTCCAGCGTGGAGGTGGAGAGCGGGAGGAGAGGAGTCTGATCCAGGGGCGGACCGAGCGCTGACAGACAGGTTTAAGCTCAGCTTCGTCCAATGAGTAAAGGGGGATGAGGCGTGACTCTGCAGTCACGTTGAATGCAACATGCATGGTCTGCCGCGTGAGCTGCCGAGTCCGATCCAGACGGATCGTAGATCCCGATCCGCGGCTTACAGCCTCCTGTAAATGTGATTAAAACAGGCAGGCACAAGAATACTGCAGCAAGCCCCTATCCTGGAGGCCTCCCTGCAAGAGGAATGCAGTTCACAGTAACGGGGCCTCACACATGTGTCACACCATCAATCTAAGCAATGTACACTTTTTACCCTGGTACCCACCCTTCTGCATTCCAGCTATTTTCCACCTTTTGTTTGTGTGGAGTTAATCGGAGGCTTAAAGCCACAGGTTTAATTTGCTGCTGCACTTGTTGCTAGGGCACTTTTTTTTCTTCTTCATCATCATCTTCATCGTGTAAACAAGAACCCTGACATACTTGCAGGATCAAATAAAATCCACAAGCATGTCAAGACATCCACAGTTTTCCTGCCATCATCTGAAGTTATAATTATCACATTGCTTTGATTTATTATGACAGCAGCATGAGAGATGACTCGTTAATTTAGGGGGTTAGTTACCGGGATGTTCTGTTAAGAATCACAGCTCTCCTGTTCTGCAGTAACAGGTTGAGGTAGAAAGTTCTGAAGTTAAACTTTTACCAAAATGGGCAACTTGTTGCACAACAACAGGTTGTAAACAAACATGAAGGTGGTGCAGGTGATGATTCTGTCCCTTTAGATCAGATGATGCATATTTCTTTCTTTCTATGTGTGAATTAAAACCAGTAAGATTTCCATCAGAACACATAAACTGTGGTGAAGGTTGCAAAGAGCAGCACACTGAATGTTTATCTTGATCAAATATAAATACTCTGGAAATGGACTCATGCAATTTTACTTTAGTACACTCTGACCTATAAACTGGTGATGATGATCATGTTGTTTGAGTTGTGTCTCATTGTGGTCAGATTGTGTATTTTTGTAATTAGTCTATTTCAGAGCGGATGTTTCTTTTCTTTGTGGACATTTTGAATATAGTTTATTGTAGATTTTTTGTCTCTTTGAGGTGTTTTGTCTCTTTGTAGTCCTGCTTCTGTTCAAGGTTCTTTGTGAAGCTGAATAAAGGTTTTTCTAGTTGTATGACTCATTGTGTCGCCTTTCATTTTAATTTACTCTAATTTAATTTTACTTTTGCTTTTTTATGTCTCCTTGTTGTTGAAGCTTTCACTTTTATAAAAAAGGAAAAAATCTTTTTGAATTAACATGATCACTTTTAAGTTCAGTAAATCTGACTTTATGAAATAATTAGAAAAATGTCTATTGTTTTTAATAAGAAAACTTTTCAAAAAAAAAAAATAATCCAAGAAACAAATAAGAACACAAATGTTTGGTGGATTTACTGAATTTACGAGATCATTTTGCACCATCTTTTTGTCAAATTAATGAGTTAAAGGCAGCTCATAAAAAAATATGTGGTTTTTGGAAAGAGTTCAATAAATTTACCCCAAGACTTAAATATATTAGGAAAAAAATGTTTTAAAAGAATGAAAAATCAGTAGTTTGTCATCATTATCATCATCATCATCATGAATATGTTTTTTAGAATTAACCTGATGATTTTCCGTCCCAAAATAAATCAAATAAAAAAAAAAAACATTTAGTTTTCTGAATTAATTGAAAAAAGAAAATCTATGTTTTTTCTGAATTTATTGATACTTCAATCTTCCATAATTATGAGCGAGGATGTCCACCATGATGAGCAGGGAGTATCTGGATCCGGAGGCTGCTTCGTGACTGCAGAATCAGAACCATCGCTTTTCACAACAGAGACTTTGGAGAAGGACGAACTATTAAGAGTAAGTGTGGTTAAAAGTTCCCTCTGTGTGCAATGAGAGAATACCAACCCTATGTATGAGTTACACCTGAAAAGTACCAGAAATAACGTAATAACAGAGGATGCTGAGACTGTAGCTGCAGTCCTGTGGAAGCTTCTGGTACTGCAGAAACTTAGCCAGCGGTCATTTCTTGCTGCACAGAGGAATTGTAGGTCCTAAGATCATAAATGGCATTCCTTTTTGTTTATTCTGTCTCTACTTACTGCAGGTGAGAGCATTGGAGGGTTTTTTTCTCAAGTAAATGCATATACTTTTGCACCTTGTTGTATTTGCATTAAAACCAATATATGTGTATTGTGCAAACTGTAAGACAGAAACCTCCATCTGGCCTTCGACGTGACAGCCGGGAGGAAGCTTCTGCTCCTCTGACAGCGAGACCGAGTCAAGCAGTCACGCAACGCCGCTCACAGACACAGCGGGAAGCAGAGGTGGACATCTGAGGGAGAAATAATGTAGGGCAAGACGTCAGCACTCTACATCCTGCAGTGGCATATTTGCATACAGATCTCTTTACACATATATTTACACTCAGACTGTAAAAATAGGGGAATACGCTCTGAGCCGAGGTTCATCATGATTGATGTCCAACAGTTTGTCAACAGCAGCTGCCAACACTCTCATCGGGTTTGACCTCAGGCCTGTTCTATACTAATAAGATGGATGTCATGGTGACTAATGGATGAGACAAATGGGTAACGACTGCCCGGCCATAGAGGTACTTTGGTTAATCAAGTTGAGTGGAGGTTTGTCAATAAAGACAAAACATCATTTATCAAAGCTGGGATTGGCATTTCAGTGTCACATAATGCATCCCTTAATGAAGAAGTATCCTGCATGACGTAATGTTTCCCTTTATGTGGGAGAAACTGGTAGTATTATGTTCCGACCACAAAGAAACCTCTAAAGAGATGCAGTTGATTAAATGGTGTCTGACTCAGTTGAAGCATCACTGACGTCGGGAGAGCCTGACCTCTGACACCAGTCACAAGCAGAGATACTTGTTAGCTTCATGCATCTGTCCACAGACACTTACACTCATCCTACATCCAACATACAGCATTAGCAGTGCAGCAGAATCAGCTGGGAAGGTTTGGATGCTTATATGTATAAGATATGGAATTTTTGGTTCAAATTATTTACATCCTCAACACTGGAGCGCCCCAAAGCTGTGTACTGAGCCATCTGGTGTATTTCATTATACACATTCACTGGTCACTTTATCAGGTCCACCTTGCTAGTACTGGGTTGGATCTCTGGACTTGATACCAGTTTTTACCTCAATAGAAAGCCACTCCTAAAGAAAAGGGTCTAGACCTCTATAATGAACAACTATAGACCTGTCTCTAACCTCTTTTTTATATCCAAGATTATTGAGAAAATGCATTTAACAATCTTAACAACTTTTTGAATTAAAGTGGAAATCTTGACAAATTACAATTAGGCTTCCAACCTGTGGAGTCCCCCAGGGGTCTGTTCTTAAGCCCCTTCTGTTCAAGATGTATGTTCCCTTTGGGTCAAACATTACAGAACTTTAACATGAATTATCACAGTTATGCAGACGATACACAACGTTATGTGTCTGTCACGGTGGATAAGATGTGAGGACCTAGTTGCAGGGAAACAAGGCAGACGGGCGCCGGAACAAAGTTTAACAAAACTAGAACCAAAAGACTTACGAGAGAAACACTGGAGACACATAACCGGGAACCACAATAGAGAAACACAACAGATGATCGAGACACAATAAATACACTGAGAACAACAGGAAACAGGTGAAGGGAGTAGGCTAATTGAACCCAGGTGAGCTGATGAGCAGGAAACAAAAACACAGGGAGAAATAACTACAAAATAAAACAGGAAGGACAGAAATCAATGAAAAGACCAACAAACCCAAACCAAACAGATCATGACAGCGTCAGCAGACGACTGCAACCCAATAGACTCACTGTATGTCTGGAAATAAACACCTGAATGAGAGAGAATTTTCTACAATTAAACGATTGTATTATGATTTTTGCGATGTCTTAATATGATTTAATTTCTCTTTATATTCTTTTTAATGCTTCCTCTGCATCCCAATGTAATGCTTTTAATGTTTATGTGAAGCACTTTGAATTGTCTTGTACATGAAATGTGCTGAACAAACTTGCCTTGCTGTAGTGATCCTGTTATCAAGTAATGATGAGCAGGTTAACCTGATGAAGTCAGAGGTGGAGAGCATAACCTGTCCCCCTGCAACTGCAAATATCTCCTTATCCCTCAAGATGAAGAGGGTGTATCTATTTTCTCCAGCCTTATGGACTTAGACTTAGAGCCAGTGATGATCTGCTTACATCCTCTTTTCTTATTACTAAGCTGCAGTACAAAGCAGAAGCAAACTATGAGGACAGCTCAGCCATGTGCACCTTTTAGGTTGTTTCATGCCATTCAGTATTCACTAGGTGCACTAGGTCTTCACCCCTCATTGAGTCTGCTTGTAATAAACAGTCCTGATGAATATATGAGAGCTTAGAGTTGCTCCATTAATCATGAAATGGCTCTAAAGCAGACTGTTCAGCCAAGTTATGCAACCTTTCTGTGAGTTTGCAAATTTGCAGACTTTCCTGCACGATGTTCATGGTGACATATGCTTGTCCGCCAAGTTGTTTTTCTATTCTGTCAAACATTTGCAAAAGATAGATGCTAAATGCAAATTCCTATAATCTAGCTGTTATTATTTTCCTTCATTACTGTGATGATGTATTGTTTTCAAGCAGCATCTGCCGTCACGACTGGGTTCCTCATTGCTCCATTTTGTATAATTTATGATTGGGCCATTGACTCTTCCCTCAGGTTATCCAACTGAAAACAGTTTTGCTGATTTATAGGTAATGATATCCTTTATTTTAACTTTTTCTTCTTTTCTTTTTTTTTACTATTTGCATGAATTTCAGCTCATGCAATATGAAGAAGGATCGGATACTGAAATGGTACCACTATGCAAGCTTTAAAAACCTGCAATTTATGAAACCCTGAATACTGAATTCTTGTTTTCAGTCACTCATTTATGTTTCTATAGGGTGGAAAACAGGATTGATTTGGCTTCCTTTTAAACAACCCTTAAAAACTCACTTGGCGGGGGTTCATTTTTTCCACTACAACTTGTCTGCTTTTTATCACGCTCATTGCATTTTTGAGTCCAGCTGCGGACCGATTTCCAGCTGCGCCACACTCCTTTATTTGATTTAACCAGACTCCAAAGGATGTTCAGTGACTTGGAAATATTCTTTTTTTCATTACTGGATTTCTGTGTTTCTGTCACCCCTCGAACGAAACAGAGCAGACAGATCGGAGCTGCAGGTTGTGTTTATCCTGTAATCAACACACAGGTGATCTAAATGTTGTTGTTTACATAACTATTTATACAGATTATTTTGCACTAAAGATGCAAAGTAAAGAATTTTACTCTTTATTTAAAATGATTATTTAGACTATAAGCATGAGAAGGTCAAACCACTCATAATTTCTCTATATGAAAGAGGAAATATGTGCAGAGATGGAGTCAAACCCGTTAGTCCAGTTCTAACAAGCTTAAAAGTGAATATCTGCTCTGAGCAGCTTTATTCTTCATCAGTCTGAACCTTTTTAGACAAGCTTTCTTTAAGTAGTCTTCAGGAATAGTTCTCCAGACTTCATCTCCGTCCAGATGATCCCACACTGCATCAATAATGTTGGAGAATCCGTCCCTCCATCAGACCTGTTAATGCTGATCTTCAGTCCAGCTTATGTGCCATGTGACATACCTCAGCCTTTTCTCGCTGTTTCCCTTCCTTAAGAATGTTTTCTTGACAGCCACGTTTCCATGGAGACCATTTCTGATGAGGCTTCGGCCAACAGTAGATGGATCAGTTGAAGGTTCAGGTCTTAGCTGGATTTGTTCCCGTTTCTTCAGGACATCACTGCAGTAGGTTGCTGTTTTAGTCCTGTCTCTTCTTCTTTCGTCCTCCACTTGTCCAGTTTCTGCACACCATGCTGAAATATGCCAAGTTTTTAGCTAACAACACTATGAGAATTAAAAATCCTGTTTTCTGTCAAGCTCTTTTTTTTTTTTTTGCTGTTTTTTATAGATGGAATTAAAGAAATAAAAACAAATGATGTGTGTCTGCGACAGGCTGCTGGTAAAAAAAACCCTAAAGATCCAATTTGAAATTGTTTTTTGCTATGTTGTCTGTTATGTTTAGACACAAAACTGGTTCATCCCTTGAGTTTGGAACTTTTTTACACTTTAATGATTCAGTCAGTGTTAACTGGCTGAAACAAACAAAACTAAACAACAAAGACACGTTTCCCTGAGTGGAAAAACAGGCAAATGTCCACCTGCAGAACTTTCTGGATGCCAAAAACCAGAAACATACGAGGGTGGTGAAAGTACAGTTTACGGATTTTAATTCATTCATTACAGACATGAGCCTCCATCAGAGCATAAAAAGTCACATTTTCAAACAAAAGAAGGAAAAATGTGATACCATTTTCCTTTTAGAGCTGTTACATAAACTGGAGACTTGAATCAAACCGAGCTGATGAAGATAAAATGTCAAAGTTTTCACATCGCGGTTTATAATGACAGAAACGGTCTGCAGGTTTAAACATGTAGATTGAAACGTTGAGAAGGAAACGCTCTGTGCTCCTCAATCATTACGACAGAGGGAAATGGGTTCATCACAGCATCTCCGGGGAGTCCTCTCATCACAACAACTGGTTGTGGTGGACTCTCAGGTACACGCTTGTCACATGTCAGCTGTTAGGTGCTTGTGTAAGTCATCTTTAGCTATTCTGCATCTTTCTGCAACATGCGATGTTCTGAAAGCAGCTGAGAATAAATAAAATTCCATTTATTGATCCTGTAATATGCTCCAGCATTTTTATATTTGAATCCTCTGCCAGACAGAAACTCCACATCTGTGTGGATGGATGAGAAGATTGTCATGTAAAGAGTCTTTGCTTTGGCTGGACTTTTTTTTTGGTGGCTCAATATTTGCACAACAGAAATTGATTCAAACTCAGATTTATTTGAATTCTTCCTGAGCTTTTCATAAAAACATGAATATTTTATTGTAATCCATTTGTTTTCTATGACCAAAGAAAAAGAGGACACATCAATTTTTATTTGGTTAATTACCATTAATGGTTACCATTAGTTACCATTTAAGAGGACCACCGTCATTGCCCCCAGTGTACATGCAGGTGAGGGGAATACAATGTAGTTATTCAACAACCACAATGCTGTAAACTGGGTAAAAACACACACACACAAGATTCTGCAGCTTACAACTGTGTCTATGAGCCATGACAGAAAGGAGACAAGGAAGACAGAGCCAAACCTCAAACTTCTAGCTGGAAACAGGTGGGTAGATTTAGCAAGAGCCAATGGAAATATGGTGCTAATGTACTGGTAGATCACACAGAAAATAATTAACAGTGGCTGAATGACGTTGTCATGGCCAGAATTCTGTTTAAAATCTATTGAATAAAGAAAAAATAAGTTGAAAGTGTTTTTGAGCAAAGTTTTTCTTTGGACATTGGCTGTTTTTCCCACTCATCTTCAGACCATGGCCTTGGGCTTGACCATTTTTAAATTCTCTTTTTTTGGTTTAAGACAGCTAACACTGATCTATGAATCCTTTAAAACTCAGCATATCTCAGCATGCGGTGAAGTGAGTCCTTGAAAGAAACAATGCTGAGCTGTGAATGAAAAGGAAGTTTTTTATTTCATATTCTGGCATTGGGACAACCACTAGTGGCACGACAGAAATTCACAAAAACTGAAAATCAATCGCTTGAATCCAAATGAAGAACTATGTTTTGGCCTTGAGGTCACAGTTTTCATATCAATTATAGTACCTCCAGTGGACTTATGAAATGAGTCTGACTCATGAAATAAGCACCTATAAAGAGTTCAGTGCCAGCAGCAGGTGAATAGGTGTGATTCTCTCTTGACAGCACCAACAGTCTCCTTCGTTATGAAAGCCTCGGCCATCGGAGAGCTGGTAGTCCTGGAGACGTGATGCAACATAAGCGTTACAAAATGGAAGCGTGGTGGGAGATGTGATCTTTGCAGCAACAGGAAGTCTTATGTACAGGAAGATGATTGTTTTCATGAAGCCGTGGTGCACTCACTGTCCTAAAAAGAGGGATTAACATCTCCAAGATGAGTCAGAAAATTCAAACATTTTGTCTGTGTTGCCTGTGAGGAAGCCCTCAATGCTACTCTGGCATGAGCTGAAGAAAGAAAAAACCTTCTGCAGTGTGAAAATGGCCTCGTTGTTTCCTTGGGAACTAAGCTTGAGTGCTGGGAGAGAGTGACACTGACCAATTAAGAGGTGAGAAAGACAGCGGTGCTGTGCCTCCTCTCACATACCCTCGGTTAATTATCTTCAAGAGCTTTTTCAGTCACACGGTGAAGAATGCAATTAAAAAATTATAGGGAAGAAGCTCGGGAAATGATTACAGCTTTGTTTAAAGGGCTCAACTTTTTTATTACATCTTTAATTCTTGCTACCACTTGACGAGTGCAGATCAAGGCATGGTAGATTTACTTTTGTAGCATCTTTTAAGAGGACAATAAGGTGGGATTTAATACAAAGTAATGCAACAAGAGAATCAAACTAATGAGTTGTGGGAATGAGAAGTTTTCTATGGTTTGTTCCAGAGAAGCAGAGCAGAAAAAGGGATTGCTGTTCCTTGGATTTCTCACCCAGACAGCTGGAAATTTGCTTATTAGTAACAACAATGTGTCATGCATGGTGCAGGGTTCCATGCACCATTGCTGGGGTCTTGGGGCCCTCTTAAGCACGTTTCCACTAGTTCGGGATGGGACGGGATGGTGTGGCGTGGTTCGGTCTCTGTTGTGTTTCCACCAGTGGCTGTAAAAAAAATGGGCGAACCTTCCGCCACGTGACCCGTAGGTTTCTGAAGTGCTGAATTGGTGCTGGTTGGGAGGTTCTTACAGTCGCCATCTTGAAAGCGTCACCAGTCTCGTCACTCCCGGAAAATACAAAAGTGGGCAACGCGGTGGCGCACATCCGTCCTTCATCCATCAAACTCTGAGCTGCTTGTAGCTACGGGCTAACAAAGCTAACCTGGAGCTAATGGGAGCTAATGAGCTAACAGAGGTAGGTGGGCTAAAGCTAAGAAGTGCTGTTAGCCAGCTAAAAACCGAGATTGTGCTACCCTCTGCCTCCTTGCTGCCGGATATCTGACACCTGTCAATCAAAAGGACACACCCCTAATTATGAAACATTTTCAGATTAAATAACAGCTAAAGGAATGAGTTATAAATAAATTCCCTCCCCCCACAGTTGTCATGAAGGTAAACTTGACCTATTAAACCTTAAATGTTTATTTGTACCAGACTGTAAACATGTTTTTTTTCTGCTGTGAAGTTGTCTTTCTTAACATGGGAGTCTATGGGGATTGACTCCCTTTTGGAGCCAGCCTCCTAGTGGATGAGGGATGAACTACAATTTCTGGTACTTTGCATAGGCTTCTCATTTCTCCACCGGAGGTTGCCGCTTGGTTTCCACAACCAACTGTACCTTTACTAATGGGCTGCATGGCCAATAGCGATAGATGCAGCAGCTATGTCGTTCCTTGAACACTAAATCATCTAATTAAGCTTCATTAAGTTTACAAAAACAACGATTTAGACCTTTCTGCTTTGGAGCATCTCTAACACGGCAGTTTCAGTCATTGGTGAGTTTGTTTGCAACTCTGATAATCAAGCTAAATCCAAAACACGTCTATTCCTGATTTCCACTCTGAGTTATAACACTCAAGTCAAAGGAGTGCAAATTCTCCCTTAGAGGAAACATTAATTCTAATTTGATGTTACAGAGAGATATCAGTGTTCTGGTGCCCAGTTTCATGGATTCTTGTAAGCGGGCCAAGAGGACATGAGATTGTGTGTCTAGTTCAGTTGAATGTAATGAAATGAAGCTCTTCCTCACTTGATCCGTCTCCACAAGCAGTTGTTCCTTTTTTTGATTAAATAAAAAGGTGAAATTTGCAGTTAAAGTTGTCACTGGGTTTTCTGTGGGCTTCGAGACTCAGTAAACATCCAGGCTTTTAAAGAAAAACAAAAAGGAGAGATGAGTCAACATTCCAAGGGGTCATCAAGTTTTTTTGTGTCTGAAAACCATCTCGAAGGTCTGTTCGATTTTTTTTGTTTTTGCTAGAATGAACCAGCCAGGAGGGGCTCGTGTAAAAGAAATCTGAAAACATGGTGAGATGGAGATGTTTAAAAGCAAAAGTCCTTGACACAGATTCATTCTGTGGAAGTAATAAAGAAAAAAAAAGACTGACGCAGAATTCATTGTTGGTGCATTTATATAAACAGGTCATACCGGGAAGAAATAAGAATTATGAGCGGCATGTAGTTTGTGTTTATACGGCAGGAGGTGAGTCACAGAGTAAACACAACTTCCTACAAGGAAATGAAAACCTTGTTTGTCAGTAAGGAAACATTTTTTTAAGAGACGTGAATGAAATCTGGCAGATGGTTCAGGCGAAGATCAGCTTCCCAGACCAGGCCAGAATCTAAAAAGCATTTTTTCAACATTATGAACTTAATTTCAATTAGTCGTTATTTAATCAGATGCTCTCTTGAGATTAGAATCTCTTCTATCAAAAGACACTTGAGGACAAGAAATATTGACAGGAACACAAACAGGCAGACAAAACAACATGAGAAAAAGAATTAAATCATTCGGCGAACGTCTGTGGTTCGGAAGTTTCTGGATTTTGTGCTGCAGTTTTGAGACAGAAATGATAAAAAATGATGTGAGGAAGTTTGAACAGTTATCAAACAGAAGAATATGAAAAAGGTTTTCTATCTTTGTTGTCACGAAGTCTATTCAACTGTCTAAAATACAGAGAATAATGATAAGGGAAAATGTCTGAGCATACTGTGCTGCGATGTACAATGTAAAACTGCATGATGGGCTGCATGACAATACAGAACATCTCTACCAAGGCCAGACATAAATGTTGACGGAAGTGTTATTGTTCAGGAAAGATAAATATTATTTTACTCTGCACATGGAAGAGTTTGATTCGTGGAGCAGATGTTGACAGCAAACTTGGAGAGAAAGAACCAAAATTCTTAAGTTTTTAATTTGATTCCTCAATAAGCGGAGAATTTCATAAAGGAATGTTTTTGGCAAAGTTATGAAGGCATAAGGATGGTGACGCAGAGCTTGTAGAGAGGTGGATGTACAATGGAGTTGTTAGCAAAAAAAAAAAAAGACTACAATTATCTGGTGTTATTTATGTATAATGTGAATAGATGTGGGCCCAGGACAGAGCCCTGTGGCACTCCATTTCTGATTTTTAACTTGACTGGATGTTTTCAGCTAAAGTTGTGGGTTCTGTTTGAGATAAAGGAGTGGAAATAAAAAATTAAAAAACCTTCTGCTACATCTAGCTTAATGTGCAGGTAAAACATTAAATGGCAAAGTAAAAGTTAAACACTCCTGATGTGGCCACAGAGTTCAACACCCATCCCCTGTCCAGTTTTTCCACTTTTCTTCTTTGCTCACAAATGCAGCCTTTCTCAAACTGGGGTCGTGACTCCCATGAGGGTCCCAAGAACATTTCAGGGGGGTCATTGTAGAAAATATAGCCTAAGTTTATTAAATAAATTTGGGATTTCTAATTAGGGCTGTCAGAGTTAATGTGTTGATGCAACTATGCACATTCTTAAAGTTCTTGTAACTACTGGAGGAAGTTCTTATGTTTTATATCCGCATTGCAGGAACTATATTTTCAGAGCAGGAACTTGGCATGAGGGACGTAACTGCACAACAGTGTGATTAGTGGTTGAGCTTACAAGCACAACAAGGTAGCCTAATATACCGGGAATTAGAACGTGACTTTCACCAGTTTACCACCTGCCGGCTGGCCGTTACATCACTCGGGGATTCCTGTATGTGGTTCACTTGCAACCAGACGAAGAGAAGCAGCGTCACTATGTACGTACTCTAAAGAACAAATCTGATAGTGGACTGGGAAATGCAGACTAGGCTTTTTCTGAATACTTAATTTTAGAAGTGCATGTAGATGCATCAGATGTGATTATTACAGTGATTCCTGCCAGTTATCATATGTTGATGGTCATGTAAACAGGCTCATTATGCCACTGTAAATGTTTTTTGCCACACATGTTGGAGTCTCTTAACAATGTTAGCCACAAACATTTCTTAAAACAGGGATGTCAAACATACGGTTCAGGGGCCAAAACCAGTCCGCCAGAGGGTCCAATCTGGCCCGTGGGATGAATCTGGTAAATGTAAAGATATTAACTGTCATATTTTAATAAAAGTAACTGTAATCCCTCATTTGTTCACATGAGGTTTTATTTTTAATTTTCAAATCGAAAAAATTTCCAGGGAAGAGGGATAACATTTTCTATCTTTTCTATCTTTAATGGATCCGACTTCAGTTTGTATGATAAGGTGAGTCAGTTCAGCTGGTCTGGATTATTACACACATGTAGAAATGTACATGTATGCACATTTGAAATAACTTCTAGATCTTAAAAAAGCTTCTCTGGTCATGATTTAATATACTGTTTTTGTCAGTTCCAGATACCTGGGATTAAATGTCTGGTGATTTTGCAGATCCAATGACCAGGTACCCAGGTGGCCGATCTGGAGTTCTGGACTGGACTGTGCGGTTATGTTTTTTTCTTTCAGTGACAATGGACATTTAGATAAAAAGGGCAGCTTCTGATATGTAATGTTGGTCTTTGAAACTTCTGATGGTTCTTTATGTTTAATTTGAATGATTTGTAAACTGTTTGCTCAGAAATTTTGAAAATTTTTTAAATAAAATCATTTGTAGATCCACTGGGATTTGTAAGGTGTAATCAAGGGGCAACCTCCAGTTTGAAAAAATTAAGCCTATGCGGAAGTGCCAAAAATTGCAGTTCCCCCCTCCTCCGCCAGGTGCTGGCTGCAAAACAG
>JAOXYM010000022.1:22635099-22646393 GCA_028567055.1 Leptatherina wallacei | reverse complement strand
CTCCGACAACGATGAGAGGGAAGCCGGCATGTTTGATGGCCCAGCTGTTCCATTCAGACACGGAAGATGAGGCCTTTTTATTTTATTTTTTGTAGACGTATGTTTTACCATGAGCCTAATAACACGGTGCGCCTTATGTATGGGTCAAGTACAGAAATAGACCCCGTAGTTTAGACTGCGCCTTTTAATCCAGTGCAGAAAATACGGTCGTCCCCATTACAACTTCTTACCCCTTCTAACCCACGGTGAAGGTGGAATAAAATCAGAGCCCTTTTAGACCAAAAGCGGTTCCAGTGCAGGTTCAGGACTGGCACTAGAGTCCGGTTTAAGTGAGTCCTGGTTTGGTTTTCCACAGCCGGAGAGCAACATCATTACATATTTTAAATGTCTCTTACATATTGGACCCTTCCTGCAGCGTTTTCTGGTGTAAATGTTCAAAGCTACACAATGAGCGGGACATATAAACAGCAGCTAACTTTATCTAACAAACCCGATAATGTTCATAAACGGAGCTGCAAACACTTGATTATGAACGCTGCTGGATGCTGCATTCAAAGACACGACTGATGATGTAAAACAGGAAACTGGGAGGAAAACGGAGCCGATTTAACTTCACGTCCAAATTGAAGTCACGTTTTTTCTTCTTCTCCTCTTGAAATAAAAAAAAAAAAAAGGACAAGATGCTGCAACTAACTGGTCTGGTTGGGGTCCATAACGCTGCCCCCCCATTTCTGTTACATGGCTTCGTTCATCTTTTTTTTTTTTACAGCTGTTTCGATAAGTTTAATCATGTTTTTTGCATTTTCTACTTTAAACATATGATAAGAAGTAAGGCAGTCAGACCGCTGTGGTGTTATTTATGCAAGTCATTTCCCCCTCACAGGGTCACAGACCCTTAGATTTCCCAAAACCCAGTGTGTGATAATGTGCCGGACCTGGAGGAAAGGGGTCCATGTGGGGTCCTGAAGCAGGGGACGCCCCGGGGCCTTCGTTTCCTGAAGGCCTGCTCGATGAGCTTTCCTTCCGAGGACGGGTCTATCCTCCAGAACGAGCCTTTCCCCGGTTCCTCCTGCGACCGCGCCACTTTGATAAAATACCGGTTCAGCGACAGGTTGTGACGGATCGAGTTCTGGAACAGAAGAACGGCACAAGTGATGCTCCGACCATGAAGGTTTCCTGAAGTTTCCACGAGGATTTCTGGACGTCCGGGACTAACCTGCCAGCCCTTGTCTGCGGTCCTGTAGTACGGGTAGTTCTTGGTGATGTGATTGTAGATTCCGTTTAGTGTGAGCTGCTTGTCTTGAGCCAGTGTTATGGCCTGGACGATCAGCTGTGCATAGGAGTACGGAGGTTTGGAGTCATCCTGCAGGATGAAACACGGCACAATGAAAACCGTTAAACAACCTCTCCTTCTGATCGGAGATGCATTTTATCTGGAGGCCGACAGATATATCGGGCCGATATTTGCAGTTTTTTCTGGTATCGGCATTGCTGATATGAGGGCCGATATCACCGACATCAACCGATACTTATTTTTTCTACTGCAATGCAAGACCCTTTAGTTGTTGTCCCAAAATAACATTAAAACGACTCATTTTAAAATCAAACAACATGCATTCGTAATGTTGATCTGGATCTCTTCCAGAGACTCCCATCAACATTTTCTGATATAATTAAATGCACATTTAACCCAATGAAGTTAAATTTTTACTTTTGAGACACATAATATGCCAAACTTGATATTTCACAACCACAATGTTTTTAATATTTGTGGAATAATGTAGATAAGAAAAAAAGAACGCATCCGATGGCATAAGGGTCTTGCCAATTGTTGCGCCATTAACTAGAACATATATATATATCCTTATTTAAATTTATGGTGTTCCGCTTCTTAGTCTTGAATCATATTCAGGGTATTATAAGTACTTGTGTTCATGTACAGTGTATATCCATGTTCTCATTTAATATATCGGCCGATATATCTAATAACGGCTTTTTAAAGCCCCCAATATCGGTATTGGCCCCAAAAGTTACATATCGGTCGGGCTCTAATTTAAAAGCCCCAATCAGGAGGCAGCACTTCTGAGACTCCGGGGCACCAATAATCATTTCTGATTGGTTCATTTTCTGCTCTTTCATCACAGCTTAGATGTTCGCTGAGTTGTTACTGATGTACATGATACTCAAACTCAGCCGTTCAGCTTCAACCAGCGGGTGAGATCAAACCTGACACTGACTACAGTTACACCGATCTGGCCATTTCATTCAACAACCATCCCAGTATACATGCACGTTATTTACCAAAGTACACTACACCGACAGAAGTACTGATTAAGCTCTCAAATCATTGAATTCAGGTGTTCCAAGGTCCATAAAGACACAGATGTTGGTGTGGAGGAACTTGACTTGTGAACCAGGTCTTGTAGCCCAACATGTCCCTGACTGTATAAATGTTCTTGTGGAAGAATGGGCAGAAATCCCCATAAACACACTCCTAAACCTTCTGTTGACGCCATTATGGCTGCAGAGATTGGACCAACTCCATACCAAGGACGGGATGTTACATTAGTTCACGTAGTTAGTGTTTTTTTCCTCGTGTCAGGAAAACAAAACAACTTCTGTTAAGACAAATAAACAAATAATCTGCTACTTCTGGCTTTTGCACTGTAGTAGAACCAGACTGTTTAAAGGCAGCATTTTAGGCTCTGAAAGGTTTATTTACATGTTTCCCTCCTTATAGTTGATACACTGAAGAATTACAGGTGAAAATAACCAACAGGACAATTAGCTGGGACAACAACCCGTTTAATGCTGTCATACCAGATTGGCTTTTTACTGATCTAAGTGATGTAATGTTGAGCAGAGTGACCGAGCTCTCACCTTGGGACTGTCACCTCCAGAGGCCTCTTTGTCATTCTCAGGCTGGGAGTTGTCGTTTATAAGCTGCAGCTCTGCAGAGCTGACCATGCGACCACCCATCCTGTAGCCTGAAGAGCCTGCGCCTCGAGGGCTGGAGGGGCAGGAGTTAGCAGCACTGCAGGGGGAAAACAAGAGAGGTTTGGATTCAGTGTTTGAAGCTCAAATATAACCGGCCGGGCTTTTCCCAGAAGGGGCACGTCTATGTAGCGGCGCTCGGCTCATCTGCAGTCTGTGCTGCAGTGGCACACTTCAGGCTGACATCTATGGAAATTGCCTTACCAGGGCCAGATTGTCTGGAAATGCTGCAATCACTTTTAATAAACTATCATTTTCAGAAGAAAATCTGAACGATAAGGGAATAAAACCTGATCATATGAAGGGATGATTTCCTTATTTAGTGTCAGCAGAAGACGGGTGTGATGACGGGAGAAACCTGGTTGGATTTTTAAGCCATCTGCTTGAGATCAGGGGTTGAGAGGATCTAAGAGTCCGAGATGGAGCCGCCTCCCTCCCTTCTGAGCCCAGAACTAAGCCTAAGCTGATGGCTAAACAAACTGGGGCTCTGCCAAGGTCAGTCGCCGCCAACAGGTCCGGCTGGGTCGGCGCGGGGGCTGAGACATGACACGGCTACTTGAGGATGTTAAATCTAAAAATCTGGGCTGGAACTTGATAAAAAAAAAACGCTGTTTAATCTACACATTTCTCCAGGAACCAGTACCTGATGGTGCCGGTCGGCGACGGCAGGGGGCTCATTAGGTGAGCGATGTTGTCTGGAATGTTGATGGTCAGCGGGGAGATCTGGGGCTGTACTGGTTTCACTGGGGACTCCGGGGCCTCGCGCTTCACCTTCTTCCCGCTGGACAGGGCTGTGAAGGTGATCTTGATGTTTGTGCTGGGGAACCTGAAAGTGCACCTGCAGGAAGACAAACAAAGTGGAATCAGGAGAAAAACACCCGAACGTTTTCCTCATTCTCTGTCCGACTTTAACGCTTATAGCTCATTAAAAACCCACTCGTTGAAGGATGGAGCCGTGGTTTTAGTGGAAAACGGAGACAAATCATGCAGAGCCGTACATCTAAGACATGTTTAAGGTGCTTTAACTTGTGGAGAACGAACGTGAAGCCTCTTAATAAACTCATCAACCTTTCTGATAACGGTGAACAGATACAGATATTGATTATAGCTGATGTGATCCTCCAGTGAGTCTCTTAAATGTGGCGATGAGCTGCTAATTAAATATCTGTGGGTTGCTGCTAAAAGCCGAATAAGCTTCATATGATGCGGAAAAATCCTTTTGTTCAAGAACGCCAAACAAACCGAACCTTTTGAATAACATGTTTCCTCTCCGCTGCATCAAGAATGACTGAAGGTGAGACAAACAACCAAACAAGAAAACTGGCTCATCTATTGGTTAAAGCAGGACGATGGACCGCATCATGTAGCCACATGCTTCCTGTGTTTGGTTCATTTGAAGCAATCCAGAGTTAGCTTCTTTAGCCCCGTTTCCATCTCTGTAGCATTTGTACCACTATCCTATCTGGCAGGTGTACTATCGGATAGAAACGTATTAGTATGACATCATAGGGCTGGGATATACTTGCTGTTATGCATCACGGTTGCCGGGCGTTTCTAGTGTTTGTTTGGTGCGTTGACGTGAGGTAAGTTGCGATATTGACTTGAACGCCAGGGGTGAGTGAACACGAGGTCAGAGGTCAACACAATCGCCTCTCGGAGCTTGTCTGCAACTATCGGCATCCTTACGATTTCTCCTCCCCTTGCCCAACTCACGATTCAATTCGATTCTGATTCTTCGGGTGACTTTTCAATTCTATCTTGATTCACAAAAAATACTCTTTTAGGAACAAAGGATGACAATTCCAGTATAAACTACGGTTACCTACAAGCTAGGAGGAGGTTTTCAGGGACGTTCAAGTGATTTTAAAAATTTAAAAACACACAGAAGGAAACTTTTGATAAAAAGGTGACATTTATTTTTGCTTACCCAACAACAACTCTGAAAGTAGTCTGTCAAACACTTTTAAAGTCTGAAAATATCGATTCTTGGAAATTTTGGATCGATTCAGAATCTCCGTGAATAGGAATCTCGATTCTGATGGGAATCCATTTTTTTCTACACCTGTAATAAGCATGAAGCTGTTCCCGATTTGTTCTTCAGTTGAACGGGATGTGATGATTCTTTCCACCAATCAGTGTCAAGCTGCACCCTTTTGGGTTGGATTGGTAAGATTGTGACCCAAACTGAAGAGTCCAGACGGGTTTGAAGGGATACTCCGGCACTTCCAAGTTACTGCAGGTGGAAACGGGATTCGGTGGTGCACCAGATTCTTTGATTACCTCAACAGTTCAGCCAAATCAGTCTAAAATGCCCAAAAACATCTGCAGGAAAGAATAAATCCTGACCGTTTAAAGAAAAAAACAAACACGTAAACAACAAGTATGAGTTCTACCAGATAAAGCTTTAGCTTTAGCTTTTGCATGCATTTATGTGCACGTGTATCCCTTGTTACATGCCCTTAAAAGGAAAATATGCCACTATAATGACGGTTTTCTTCAACTAAATGCTACAACTGTTGCGTAAATGTTAACAGACAAATCAATAAACATTTGTACGATAATCAGACTAAAATAACCAACAACAGCATAAATGTGCAAGCATAATCTGGATTACAAAGGACATCATTGAAAAAGAACAACATCTATGTGTAAGTTAGTTGCAAACTGTTGCCCTGAACATCTCCATTTGATGCCCAGAGATGAGGGAAAAAAAACTACAACAACCAGCAAAATGGACTCAGGAATGCAAGAATGTTGCCAACAGAAACCAAAGATGCAAGTTTTCTCTCTTTATTTGTGTCTGCAGTTCAATTTTGGCCTTGATGAAAACAGGCTCATCACTGGTCTGCAGCAGAAGGAAGAAGGAAAGTCTGCAGCATTCAGACGCCCCTGAAAAGAACCACGTCTTCGATCGCTGTTTGGACCGGGAAGCCGGCACCTTGGAGACCGAACCCGCGTGTACAGAAACTGGTCTTCGCTCTGCTGCAGACTGCCAGAAACAGCAGGTTTTGTTTTTTTCCTCCCTTTCTTTTCTGCCAGGCTCTCACTGAGCTGGCATCTGCTGAGACTCCTGTATCCCCGACACCTACATCTCAAATTAGCTTTGCAGCTCACAGGAGGAGACTGAGACACTTCCTGGAGCCATGCCCCCCTTTCAGGAAGGACTGAGTCTTCTCTGTAGATCTGATGAAGTTACAGAAGCTCCCTAAATAACACCCGACACGTTTGACATCGACAGCAAAGAGAAATCTAAATATATCAATAAATAAGTGGAAACAATTTGGCTCCTTTATGTTCTTGTCTAATGAACAGAGACATAAATAGTGGCTCACTGGAAATATCAAGCTACATTTTGACTTGGTCCATTTTAGGAGGAAACAACTTCACGAAACAGCTCTGCCCTGGTAAATATTAGAACACAATCATCAGCTGTTTTCATCAACCAATCACGTTTCATCCATAAAGCATCGTTGCATCAACCAGGAAAAAAACTCCCCGGCGTTTCCTCGGGTAAAAACAATGCTTCAGATATAAAAATCAACATTTAGTTGAGATAAAAAGCTGGATCTAACAGCACTGACCTTCCTGATCCGGTCCACACATGCAGCAACTGATGGGGTCATGAAAGACTTGTTCAAATCTGTTTATTAAGATTGATTGTTTTAAAAAAGGAATTTGGGGTTGTAGTTTCTGACCTGTTTAAAGTTTGAGTTGTTCCTGAAAGATTTCTAAATGAATGGTGTCTTTGGTTTTCCTCCATTTCCTCTCTGCTCTCATACAATTTCTTTTGAGGTCTCCGATTTTCTCATTTCTCCACGGTGGGTTTGGATCTTATCGTTTTTATTGTAAGTGGAGCTGCAGCATCGATGCAGCTGTTAAAATGATCAACGATAAGATCACATGATGCAGGTCAAATCTGAGCAGGAGTTGGGTAAAACAAAAACAAAAAGGGCAATAAGAGGTTATATACAAGAGATCAGCAAATCCTCCTGGGCTGCAGTGCTGCAGGTTTTCCTTGTGTCCCTGCTCCAACACACCTGACTCATTAAATGGATCCAAAAGCCGATGAAGTTCATTCATTTGAGTCAGGTGTGTATTGGAAACATCAAAAAGTGGTCTGATACAGCCAGGTTTTAGGTCAGACCTTGTCAAATAAAAAACACTTGCATCACTGACTCATATATTCCCAACCATGATTATAATATACCAGATATTCCCCGAGATGCAAGTTATGCGTGACTTTTTTTTGTAGATGTCCACCACAGTTGTTCGTTTTAGCTTGGAATAAATCATACCCTCTGATATCGACTCCACACAGCTGAGCTCATTTGATTCAACCAATCAATGAGCCCGTTTACATGCACAGGAGTCAGATTATTCATGTGATCATGTAAACAGCCAAATCTGATAACTGCCATTATCCCATGATGAGAAATCAGATTAACACTCAAATTTCTCCCCAATACTTCCATGACTTCGGGCATATAGACTCATTTATCTGATTCATTTAATCTTTTTACATCTTCTCATGTGCAAAAAACCGCATCGCTTTCCATCTTTTCCAATGTCTTCTGTTAAAAAGGCAAAAGCAATGCAGTCACAGCATAAGCAGAATACAAAAAAAAACACAATGGTGCGCAGCCGCAGGAAGTCGGAGTTCACCTGTAGATGACTCTACGGGTTGATCTGCTACTAGCAGCTAACGCAGGGGTGGGGAACCCTGGTCCTCGACGGGCCGCATTCTTGCAAGTTTTCCATGCGTCCCTCCCTACTCCAACACACCAGATTCAAATCAAATGGATCCAACAGCCTATCAAAGTGGCTCATTAATTTGAATCAGGTGTGTTGGAGCAGGGATGCATGGAAAACTTGCAGGATGAGGGCTAAGGTTCCCCACCACTGAGCTAACGCAAAGATCACGGGCGCCGCCATGTTCAACAAAGTCCGGATGTTTAGAGAACAGGAAGTTAAGTCACTAAAAATGCACGCGCAGATTTTTGAGTGTTGCACTTCATGCGTGCATGATTATCAGATTAACTATCGGATTCTGATGGTCATGTAAACGGGCTCATATGAAAACATCCGATTTATTTGCAGCATTCCCCGACCCCCACCAAATACCCATCGCCCCTGCAGGATATCGAGTATTATGTGCTATACAGGCCAATCAGACTTCCTCTCCTCTGCATTTGGTTGTTGTTGTACTCTATTTCATTTTATATTTCTTTATTTATCTTATATATATAGGTCTTTTAGTATTTATTTAACTATTCATTGGGATAAATCTGGGACCTTGGGTAATCAATTTCGTGCTGGTATGACAGAGTTTCTTGAATCCTTGAACCAGCCGTTTCAGGAGATTTCAGGAAATAAAATTTCTAACCTGGTCTCTGTGAACTTCCTCACAGCTGCAGAGTCACAAGCTAAAAAACAAAGATTTGGTTTGGAAGAGTTTAGCTTCCTGATTTTTAATGGTGATTGGCAAACAGCGCTGTGGTGCTTCACCACCATCAGCTGGAAAAAACCGGGATGGATCTTTAATCTAATCCATCAACACATTAAAAAGAATCAGCGTGAATGACAACATTAGCTCTAATAAAAACAAAACCATAACAGCCCACTATTAAAGCAAAGTATGTTGATTTTATGGGATCTGCTGGGAAAAAATTGACAGTTCTAAAAAAAAATGTTGCTTGAGAGTTCGGACTGCAAGTTTAATTTAAAAAACAAGAAATGAATGTTTTTTTCTCCTTTTAACAAAGCCAAATATTAACTGATAAACCTATTTGCACGTTAGAAGGTGGGAAAAATGTTAAATGCTCCCTGAAAAACAAAAGTAACTGTTTATTTTGGTTTATTTTAATCAGTTTTGGCCTGTGAACATCTGAAAATGTTAAGTATTCACAGCTAACGAGACAAACAGCTTTAAAGCCCTTAAAAAGAATTTTCATCACAACAAACTTTATAAATCTGCAGCTACAGATAAAAAAAACATCCAACACTTTCAACTAATGTTTGTTTTCAGTCTGCATGAGGCTCAGAGGAGTGGAAGCTGTGTGTATGTTACTGAAACACCCCCCCTCCTCCTCCTGTATGCAGTTACAGAAGCCTCTTTATAACCCCATTTTCTCTTGCAAGAACAATGAAGCCCAAACTCCAAAAACATGCTGTTGCTACGCTGCTAAGCTCGGAGGACAGCAACAAAACAAAGCTCGTTCTACTGCAAGCTTTCCCTTGAATTTCACCCCCACCCCGGCCTGCAAAGAAAAAGAGAATGTAAACAAAAGAGGACAGAAAGATAGGAAGAGCACCAACTTGGAGAGAAGTAGTTGGTGTGGGAGAGGACGGGAGGAGGAGGAGGAGGGAGGGAGGAAGGGGAAGAGAAGGCTGTTGGTTCTGTTTACGTCACCCAAGAGGAATCCCTGGAATACGAGCGACCTGTGCCCCGAGCCGCGGCTCGGCCGGCTCTCTCACGCCGTCAATCTGTCTCTTCAGCTGTACCCGTCTTATCGAGGACACGGCGGCTCGTTTAAGGGTCTTCTAGCTTTAGGATTACAGTAAAGCATGTGAGCCCACTTACTCATCGATGACCGTGAAACAGAGACCGATGAAAAGCTCCTTACTGGCGGCTGACCTGATCAATATGAGAATCCGACGACTTCCTTGTTGGGCCTACATACTGAAATCTAGATGCATTTGCATGCCGCCATGGCAGCACAGAAGATTATTTAACTTTCCAACTCAAGTATAACGTTGCAGATGCAGAATGTTTGTGTGCACAAGGCCCGTTCAGAAGCTGCATCAAGTCAAAACAAGTTTTTTCTCTGTGCAGTGTGAGAAAGCGGTTTCATGCTGAGGGGTTGCACAACACGTTCAGAGAAGTGTGCAAAGTCTGGCCAATGTTGGCAAAGGCCGGCAGGTTTGTTGACATTATGAAGCATATCTATGAATAAGCTGAAGCAACTTTTGGGCACGCCAACATCACAAAGAAAAACTAAACAATCTTGTTTGATTAAGCTTTTGTCTCATTATGGAGTTAAACAGATTTAACATAACAAAACTGATTTTCTTCAACCTTTATTTTAATCTGATTCCGACTACACAGTTAGGCCTCAGACATTAAACCCAACACAATAACTTAAAACTTGTCTGGATGGACAACGAACAACATTTCTGTTACTAAAGACCATCTGATACTGAAGAAATACACTACTTATAACTTATGAAAGCCACAAAAACAGCCAATAAATCAGAAGGGTGCAAAGAAAATCCGCTTTAAAATGTTACAGCGACATGCAAGATGTCGGAAAAGTTCATTTAAGCATGCCCAGCTTGCTGTTTTGTTTGTATAACTAACACAACCTTATTTGTGTTTATACAAGCTGATGCCATTTGTTTTGCTTCATGTATGTGCAGCATACCTGCAACTAAAAGTGACAACGTAAACACTTTTATTAGCAAGTATTGGCAATTTAGAGGGTCAAGAAAAGATTGTAATTCATAATTAACCTACTGGTTATCTAAACTTTTCATACATATAATGGCAGAAAAACAAGAAATCATGAAAATAATACATATGAATCCAAATATATTCAATTTAAAATGAGAGTAAATCCTCAAAATAGAGCTTAAACTGATTAGATTAGTTGTCTCTGACATGTTTATTTTTACCATGTAACTTAATTTTAGCAACCAACACAAGCAATAAATATTTACTAGTAGACAAAAACAAAGGCCAAGGTTGATTATCTAGTCGAAAAAAGGTAACGTTTATAGACTCCTCACAGGTATAAACAGCAGCATATCACTATAAACAATAGCTACAACTTACAAGAAAAGTCATAAACTTGACATAAAAAGGGTTTACAAGCAACTATCAAGCTCAAACTCATGGTTTATTTTCTTAATGATAAGTAATAATTGACGAAAGCCGGAGCACGCCTCGGGTTCAGTGGGATAGAGGTCATGGGTTGTGCAGGTTGTGAGCCGGCAGGGCGGGGACGGACTGGTTTGTTTACGTTTAGGGGTCGGAGAGAAGCTCCATTCACAAATACAGGGAGGCTACAGCTAACACCGCCAATGTTTACAGTATCACGAGAACACATTTCTGATTTTAAGGGTGTGCGCGTGACAGTAAAAACAACCCCCCCCCCCCTCTGATCAAAATCAACGACAGTGCCCCCCCATAGCCATTAAATTTAGCTAACTGGCTTTAATATTAACGCAGAGGAATGCAGCTAAAGCTAAGTTGGGGGGGGGGGGTGAAATGACGGCAGGCGGATGATTAACAATGTTGCCAT
>JAOXYM010000022.1:22528411-22572541 GCA_028567055.1 Leptatherina wallacei | reverse complement strand
CAGGGTGCCAAGATTTAAATGATATATCAGAGAATTGTTTAAGATTGGGAATAAAGTGCATAATATGTCTCCTTTAAACTGTAGTAGACAAGTTATTACTACATTTATATCTGCAAAACTTAGTGTTTATACATTTTTGAGCAATTTTTGGAATCATATATGTATTTGTTAGATCAAGCTGACTGCTGTTCAAAGATGAGCAATTGGTTTTTATTAGTGACTAAATGATTCATACAGCAAGTGTCTGTCATTTACTTTCATGTGAAAGGAATAATCTTTGCTGGATGCAGTTTATGGCATTCCACAAAGCACTGAGAGCATTTCACCTCACCACCTTGTCTGTGATTAAAGGTATTATTTAACACTATCTATTCCGACGACTCCTGTTTGACGGTTGTTTAAACTCATAAAAATTCAAAATGCTGAGAAAAACAAGTGGAAAAAAAAATCCGATATTCAGAATGTCTGAACAGACAATTGATTTTGTGGCTTTTTCTCGTTCTGCTTTAGTTACAAAATTTCCTTTAAAAAAAAGAAAAAATCTTTCTTTCCCTTCTCATTCAACAAATATCCATTCCTCTGCAGAAACACTCAGGGCCCTTTCAGACACAGCTCTGCTATTGACCGCTCCCATTTAGGCAATGGTGAAGCGGCATGTCGGAGGGATCGATACCAGCCCGCCACGCATACACATATGCGTGTATGTGTGTGTGTGTGTGTGCTAGAAAACCTCCCCGGCCTATTAGCTGCATCCATCATCAGACTCCCGTGGAGGTAGGGTCGCTGATGAATGCTGCGGTGTTTACACAGTCTGCTTAAGCACCCTGCTCTATTAACTCCCTGCATTTACCTGATGCTCACATCCTTTCATTTTTCTCTAGAGGTGAGAGCTCACGCAGTAAACCATAGATTACATGAATTGTCCAATTTTTGCTCGGGCTGGATGCCACTGGTGTAATTGCAGCTCAGATAATGGCTCTTATTTTCACCAAGGTGGTTGGTCAGCAGCAGAAAGGAACCGAGTCTGCTTGTGTTGTTTGGCTATTTCCTTTTTCACGCTGTAATCACCCAAAGGTGATTACAGGCTACTTTACATTTGCTAGTTAGTTGTTTGAATCTAACATTAGTGTCAAATACAGTTGTTTGTATTTCGAGGATGGAACATGCAAATAGTCTGATGAAATTTGAGAAGGTGGGATTAAAGTCTGGTGCAGCTGTAGTCACTTTCCTAGGCCATGTGTTGAACCCTGACCTTGCCTCTGATGTAACAACCAGTGTATTAATGTGCGTATGATAGGCAGAGTAGGCGCTGCACTATGAAGTGCTGTACATTCATCCATACTCACCCTCCTGCATTCATTCATCTTTTCATCCTCTCTTATTTGTCTCACCGACCCATCCTTCCTTACTTCGTCCATCCTCACCCTCCCTCACCCATTCATCCTTCCATCCTCATCTTTTCTTCGCTTCCCTGCATCCATTTATCCATTTATACCTTCTTCCCTCTCTTGTCGATCCATCCATCCCTCCCTTATCCATTCTTCCATCCTCATCCTTCCAACCTTCTTCCTCTATTTGTCCGTTCTTCCTCCCTCCTTCATCCATCCTCCCTCCCTCTTCCTCCTTCATCCATCCAGTCATACATCATCCTCTTCATCTCTCATCTATCAACCCATATTTAACAATAGCTGGACAGGAAAGGGGGTCAGAGAGAGCGGGGAATGACAAGGGACAGCAAAGGGCCCCAGGCCGGGACTCGAACCCGGAACAGCTGCACAGAGGAGCTGTAGCCTCTGTAGGGCGGCTGGTCAACCACATATATCATCTATTTCTTTCTTTTTCCAGGAACCCCCCCCCCCCCCCCCCCACACACACACACACACACGTCACCCCAATGAATCAGAGGACTTTCAAATGGCTCCATAACTTCATCCCGAACGTTTAATAAAACCCAGTAAACCCACATTATTGAGGCGTGCTCCTTGCTCGTGAATCGGGACTTAAAACGTTTTTATTTGCCACTGCTTCTGATTAAACTGGTGAGTTTTTCTTTTTGAATCTATTTTCTTGACACTGATGACATTGTTGATGATGATGAGGATGTTTGGCCTTGTCTGTTTCTCTTGTACAGCACATTGGGTTTCCTGATGCATGAAATGAGCTGTATAAATAAATTAGCCTTGCCTTGTTAATGTACGGCATGAGTAAAGATGATGCTTTTTCTAACACTAAAGAACGTAAACCTCCAAAATGAAATCAGTATCCTGTTAATGAACACGGGCTCTTTAATTTTTATTCCATGTGAGAGGACGTGTCTTCTTGTAAAGATGTGGCTGATGAGTTGCTTATTCACTCACGTTCAACTCATCTGAAGAGCTCTTTGGAGTCCTCCTCTACACACATCATGTAGGCTACAGCCATCTGATCCTACTTCTGTGTTTGTGTTTCTGTCTGGCTTCCCTCTGCTCAGTCTTGTCCAGCACATCAGTCAATCAGAGGAAATCTGGTCCTTTGTGTCTTCGCTTCTGATCGAACCAGGGAGCTTCCTGGTCCTGATGAAGTCAATATTCCATCAGAATCTTTCACTTGGTGACACAAGCACCACATTTGGCTCCAAATGATGTCCAGGATGTACTTTTTAAGAAAACATTACATTATCCAGCTGAAAATCCAGATGGCCGCCTTTATCAAATGAGAAATACAAGGTTTTCAAAGTAGAACTTGGATGAACAGAAATGTGTTAATGATCCAAACATCCAAATGAACGTATTCTGACTGAAAGAACTCAGTGCTGTCAACTGAATTTCAATATGGCCGCCAGCTTTCAAGATGGCCGCTAACACGTGACTCAAAAATAGCATTTTCAGAAGCATTCTCATGAATATTGCATTAAGCTGAAGGGCAACATCCATGATTATTTATTGAAATGCTGTGGATAAGCTCTGCTGTAGTTTGTCTTTAGGGTGCTACCTAATAAATCCCTGTATATATCTAAACTAGAAGTTTAGTTAGTTGTAGTGTTATAGATAGCTGCACCGGAATTGACAGGATGTGACATAATTCACAGTACCAGTCAAAGATTTGGATTTTAATGTGTAGACCATCAAAATAGAATTATTTAATCAAAATATAGTTCAAATATCATTAAAAACTACTTAGATGTGTGGCCATTTTGTTTTTTTTAAGTGGATATCGTACTTTTCTGAGAGAATAGGTTCTGAAGCACTTCTGTGCCAAATTTGGTGCTTTTATCACCAAGTGAAAGATTGTTTCAGCAATCTGCTGTACTAGCTGGTGATACTTAAATTCAGCTGCAACTCAGCTGACATACTTTAAATTCAATTTCTGACTTCATACCAAAGGTCTGCATGTTTGTTGCTTTGTGTTTAACTCAATGGAAAGGTCATCCTATCAGAAACAGACTCCAGGGTGAGTGGAGGTTTTTTTTAAGCAGATGTGGTTATTTCATATTATTAAATTGGCACATTTAGTCTAAATAAACGCAGTTGATTTCCTGAAAGCAGACGTGGATCCCTCTTATGGTCCGATCACTGATACAACACACACAACATCACCTCTTATGCGGCGCGAAATGTTCTGTTCATGATTGAGACCATTCAAGCAACCCCCTGAATTAATTGACATGATGAAGAAATCCAGGAGATCAAGATTAAATTAATGGCAAAACATTTACTCTATTTGAGCCACAGATGTCCGAATAACCTTGTTTCTTTTTCCATCTAAATGTAAATGGACGGGTGATGGAGAAAGTGGAAACCACAGCTATTTGCCTCCTGCCCATTTGTATGTACAGTGTTGTGACCGTAAGGTTTTGTTCTGGTAGTGTAAGAAACGCATTGCTTTGCACTCTTCTATGAATTTCAAGAAGGTTTCAAATGGCCCAAAGCATGATGGGAACAGTGGGTTTTAATACATGTACCATAAAAGTAAAACCGTAGCCTACACTGCATTTTGCTGGCAGTTCACCGACCAGATGTATGACCTACTAATGTGCATGTCTAGAAAAAGACAAAGGGAATATTCCTGCGGATGCGAGGTTGAGAACGACTCGAATGCTGAAACTAAAGCAGGATAAAGGAAAAAAGTCAACTTTGCTAGGAAAACATGGGGTGTTGCAGGTGCGGGAAGAAACAAACAAACAACATAGCCCATATGGAAGACTGGAATCCAAAAACCAATAAGCAGGACAAACACGAGGAAACAATCTGGCAAATGAACAACAGGTGGTAGCAATCAGCTAACTGAAAACAGGTGAGCAATAAGCCAGGCAGCAGGAGTTACATTGCAACGAAACACAATTAATGCAAACCGGAGGAAGGTCATTCCACAGTTTAACCACGTGTTTTGTGTCCCTATGAATTAATATCAACCACTGTTTTATAGCATCATCTGCATGCACGTGCATCTCAGTAATGGAGCAAACTGAACAGACTTTTCAAACTTTGCAGCTTTTTGTCACTTTAAAATACATTTATACTAGGGGGTGGGACTCGATTGAATAAAATTATCTAATTAGAGGCTTGCCGTGAATTAGTTTAGATTAATCGTACTTTAACCGCATTGCAATAGTTGCCTTAAAAAAAGCAACATTTCTGAATGGATTTTAGTGGATGACTGAATCAAATGATACACACGGACATTAATATTGTAAACTCAAGCTCTAGTAATGTCTGGAAAATGCATTTAATTGCATTTCAGGTCAAAACAGTAGAAAAAATAAATATCCCGGGCCAAAACTGAACAGAGCTAAAGTTAGAGGGCCATTTCTTAGCCAACAGCTCCGGCTGCTCCCTAATTAAGAGTCCATAATGTGTTATAGCACTTTTAACTTTTTAAATGTTTTCGTCGACATTCTTCATTAATACAATATTATGACGATAAGCCAGGGCAAGATCAGCCTGGTCTGGTCATGGAGCAGAGGTGAATATCTCCTGCTCTGGAGCTGGAAGCCTGGACTGATGCTGCATACGGATCAAGGCTTTTGAGTGTTTTTCGACAGGGGATGGGCCTATTAGCGCACCACCGCTCATTGTGAGGAGTAAACATTACATGCCTTCACGAATGTCTCCAAAAGTCTCCTATAACACCAGAAAAAGTCTCTACATTTGTTGATCACTTTTTGGTCACTTTTTAAAAAAAAACAGAATTGCTAGAGCGGTCTGAAAACTCGCTAAATATATGTTGGCAACACTGCATTAGCCAAGGTCTGACGTGTGCTTCACTGTAACCGATGTACCAGAAATCGTACACTGACAAATGTTCTGTGTTGTTTGCAAACTCAGATTAGATTTGCAAATTTTTCCAATGCATCAATTTTTTTGCCGAATTAGAAAAAAAAAGATGAATTAATTGTAATTAACACATTAAAGTCCCACTCCTAATTTATACATTTATCATCAAGTCCATCCAATCAGGTGAACTGATTGTTTGGCACTGTGTGATTAGCATGCTAGCAACAGACTCAGTTCACACTAGTCTGACTCTTTATAGAGACAACCACGTGTTGAATAAACCTGCTTGTCCCACTGACTGCAATCTGTAACTTATCCAAAAATTATGTGTGTCCCTTTGCCTAAGAGTCAATGTTAGCTAATTTTGCCATACTACTGAACATCAGCTGTAGAGATAAGAAGCAAGTAGAAAAAAGAAACAGAATCAAAATAAGGTGTATACTGAGAATATAGTTGTCATGTTGTAATTATGGGTTTGTCTCTTGTATTGGGACTGGTTTATATGCTGAATCAGCCACTATGCACGTTTGAATCAGCCGGTGTGTTGATATCCGCTTGCTAGCGTGTGACACGGTGCGTAAAGTGAAACTCAGCTGTTAATGTCACCCGGCGTCTCGGAAGCAAAAGTTGTAAAGTGTGGTTTCTCTTCCTTGTTATGCTGTCGGGCAGCAACAGCTCTGGAAATGTACATAATAAATGTCATTATATCATCAAAGGAGTCAAGAGTTTTAAGGTCAGAAAGTTACCCAGAGCATCTTTAATGTGGCTAATAACAGTGCTGCCACCACAAACTCCAAAGAATCTAAATAAGATAACATGAATAGAGTCATCCGAAAATGGAGGAGAAAAAATGCAAAAAACTGTTAAAAATGCTAAACTTTTTCAAGTTATAAGAGGAAACTCAACGAATAAAGAAAATATCTTAAAGTAAAACTGGTGTCATGACACAAATCAGTTTCACTGTCATTTCTAGCGCAGGTGGATGTTTCTTAATGCTATCCAAAAGGTTAGGTGGTGCAAAAATGCAGGAAATTGGTTTTGAATTGCTTCCTCCCTCCACAAATGATGTATCTCTCCAAGTTTTCACTCCCACACATGACCTTGCATCCTCTAAAACTTTTATACCTGAAGTTACATTCAGATAACTTCAATATTGCCTACTTCCATTACTGAGAAAGGAAGCACTGACGGCTGTAATTTCCCCCAAATAGGATCTAAATACAGGTCCTGTTATAGCTGAGGTAAAGAGCTATCATGTAGGGCCAGACTAGTGATGAACTAGATGTGCTAAGTAGGAACGACAAGTATTAAGAGTAAAAAAAGGTCTGAGTGTAAAAGAGTCCAAACAGCTTTCCCTTCACGTTAACATTTTCCACAAGGTCACAGGTATCGACTTGCATTTCCAGACATAATGATCCCAAATGGAGCCGTATGAAGAGCGAACCAACAAGGAAAAAGAAACAGAAGTGGCCGTTTACTTCCATCTAACAGATAATCTAGATTAAAAGGCACCATTACCGTTTAGCAAATGTTTGTTCATCCACGTTTTGAGATTACTCTTTCAGTCTTGAGGAACAAAATGCATCGCAGAGCAAAGACCATCGTTGATTACATTGTTTACTAACTAAACAACAGTTTTTATGTTTATCTTTTTTCCTATTCAAACTGAGCTTCTAGTTTCTCTGATATCTGTCTCATTAAACATGAAATTGACTAAATTAGTTACATTATCTTAATAAAATGCTGAATCTCTGTATATACTGTATCATTTCTTTATACTCCCATAATCGATGTATTGTGTGAAAGAATGGGGAATTACTTATATTACAGAAACGAGTGATAACAATCCGAAGCTAGACTGCATACAATCAACCCTATAATTCACTATCTCAAACTGCAGATTTAAAAATTTCCTGATTTAGTCAAACAGGAAACCACTGCCCTAGACCATACTGGTCTAAAGAGTTCGCCTAACTTTAACTGAGCACTTTAAGAGGTATCAAAGTTCTGCAGAAGAAGAGGATTAAAGATGGTAATTTTACAAAAAAGAGAAGAATAGATAAAAAAAGAAGAAAAAGGCAGTGGAAATCGGCTCAAACACAATGGTTATTATTTCTGCAGACAGATAACTGGAAAGTGATACCCTGTACATTAAAAATAACAGGATACCCTGTACATTAAAAATAGACATTAAAGATGCACTACGTAACTTTCCAACCTTAAAACTGCGTTCTAAACTCATTTGATGGCACAGTGACATTTATTATGAACATTTCTGTAATCGTCGCTGCCCAGCAACGTTACAGCTGAGTTTCGCTTTACTTTACGCGCTAGCAAGCAGATATCAACACACCGGCTATTTAGAACGCACACTGTGGCTGATTCAACAACGAAACGTAAGAAGATATTATAGGTGGAAGAGAGGAAAAGAAAGAGAGAGGGAAACAGCAAGAGATAAGACACGAATCAAGGTAAGACTGAGTTTTACTGGCTAGAGAGCTTGCATAGGCAGGTTGCAAGATGCATCCCGAATTAGCTGTCGATAGGAGGCGTCACTGAGAAAAGTTCTGAAGTGAGTCTTTAAGGGCTGTTGACCAAACATCAGTCTGACAGTTTGGGAATGGGAATGTGTGGAACAAAGGCAAACTGGTGGAGACTATCAAATTCTAACGTTGTTCCTGGCATTCATGAGGATTTAACTTTAACTCCACCTATGCAAATATTACTTGAGTGAAGGGTGATCCCTGACACAGGTGGGCTCTTTTATTCACACAGCAAAAACTACAAAAGTTTGGCGATAATGAAATCACAGGATATCTTCTTGTGGCACCCATGCCTCGTCCAGTGACAGCGGTGTAGGGGTCCCAACTGGGATTAAGAGCAAGCAGATGGTTTTAACGTTCTGCCTGAGATGTCTATATTTTCTTTTTCATACATAATTAAATGGAACAAAGATAACCAGAGCATGCCAGCTGAGAAAATTAGGTCTTACCCCATGAAACTAGGCCTGTTGCCAGCTTGTTTTTCATATTATTCACTAATCTGGGTCACTAGCTTTCTCTATGCTGTGATAGCATTTTTGAATAATGTTGCTACATATTCAAGTAATAGTAAGTTGCACTCTTGAAGTTAACTTGAACTTTTTTCCTTTAAGGCAAACAAGCATGTGGGGTTGTTGGGTAAAGTTTACAAAGCAACAAATAGTGCAATGAATCATGAAATGAGTCCAACTCCTGCAAAAACTACCCTTTTAATTACCATCATCAGCTGCTGTACGGTTACGTTTCATGAGGTTGTCATGCAGTCTAAGTCATCACAGGTTCTTTTGTTTAATAAATCTTACCTTACCGGCTATTATAAATGACATAAAGAATTTAATCAATATGTACAACACCCATGATGTGCTTTAATAATTTGTAAACAAACAAAAATGCACAAGAACAGTCATATTTTGTAGTTTTGAAGCCTTGAAATCTCCAGTTATTTGTGCAATTACACCAACAACTTTTTCATTCATACCACATTTATCAGTTTTATCATAAAAAACAACCAAAAAAAAGTCCTCTTCGACTATGAAAGACAGCACAGTCCTAAATCGAAAGGACAACAAAGCTTTCATGGCTGCAAATGAACCTCACAACCGTTTAAAAAGAGTAAGTGGCTATAGAGTTATACAGCGTGAACAGGAAATATTGCACATAGAGAAAAAGGCTCTTGGGATGACATCATTAATTAAGTGAAAAGAAGGAGCAGAAGTTTGTGAGATTAGTTGCGAAAAGTGGATGGACACATATTTGTCAAAAAGCGGTCTACTCAACTGTTAACACCCCCCCCCTCCCCCCCCTCCCCTCACACACACGCACCCCAAAACCTACAGCATTCATATGTTTATTTTTTCTGCAAGCACTCTGAATAAAGAAAAGAAGAATCATATGTACAAAGACAAGAATTACCTCTAACTGACATCATTGAATGCAGACCTGGCATCAAAAAGTAAAGTGGCACATCAAGTTGAAGAAATACATTTCTTGAACTGAAGGTACATATGGCCAACTTTTCATATCCCTACAACGTAATTTTTAAAAAAAAGAAGAAAAAAAGAAGTCAACTTAAGAAAAAACGTGCAACAAGACATGAGCAGCTTTTAAACTACTCATAGATGTATCTATCGTGAGACACTGCTCTCCTGCCACTGAAATTACACAGTTCATATCACAAATAACATTGTAGTCAAGTATATACAGTAGTTGACAAAGAAACAGCAATTTCCTGATCTTTCACTGGGACAATAAAGTCAATCTGTTGAGCTTTTTTCAATAAAAAGTAACCACAATTTCCCAATTCTTGGCTTTTGGGGAAGGACAATGCAAGCCTGCAGATTATCCATTATAAAGGTTTTTGTTCTGATCCTCACTGGCCACAGTTACATGATGTCTTTTAATTCAGAATTAATTATTCAAATATTCTCCTTCACATTAACATTGAAATTGTAATTCCAAATTGAGGTTTACATGGAAAACACCATTAATCGCCATTATTCAAATCCGCTTAAGCTCTGAAGGTTGGGAAGGGTTCTGATTGGACAGGGGCGGACGTGACGTATTTCTGTCTACAGGAAGAAATTAAACTTCACTTCCTGCTTCTTTTCACCTACAACATGGAAGACCACATAATAAGAACCATTTTCACTTTGATCTGGATTCTAGTTGTGAAGCAGCAGCTGGACACTAGCATACGGCTTTGCTTTCACTTGAATAGTCCTGGCTCGAGTCCAACGTTCGCTTCGGGCGGCCATACTGGAATATGGAACAGGACTAGGGAACGAGCATGCAGGACAAACGGAATTAATTTCATGTGGAATGAACGTAATCATGATCGATGAATTATTCAATTTGGTTTTAAAATCAGAATAAACCAGCCACTTACTCCGGATTTAAGTTTAATTCGGAACGGTCATTTTCATTCGGAATTAGGTGTCCACAAGATAATTTTAATCTTTTTAAAGAGGATTTGATTTTTATTCTGAATTAAAGGGGAATTAAAACTCTCATGCTAACATGGCCAGTGTCTGGATTCTCCTGCAGAGGTCTTCATGGGTCGAAAATTGTACAAGATGGAAGTAGCTTCCATGAATTCTTTTGTGGATTGCCATTTTAAGCGTTTAAGCCCCAGAACCCCTGGGGGTGTTTTAGTTGCTTTTTGCATTGCTATATTATGTCTCATGTAGGATTTCTGGAGGGTTTTATACACAACCGTTACCACTACAGTAGCTGCTCTTTGCCATTCATAACGTAGAGCAGGGATCACTGACTCCAGACCTCTTGGACCAGTATTCTGCAGGTTTTAGATGTTTTCCTGCTTCAGCACACTTCATTCAAATTAAATGGCTCTCCTGCAGCTTGTTTTCAAGTTCTGCACAAGCCTCTTTATGATCCATTCATTTAAATCAGGGAAACATCTAAAACCTGTAGGACACTGACCCAAGACCCAATTAGTTTCAAAGGTTAGGCAGTTTATTTTTTCAAACTTGTTTCTATGGCTACAAATAAAGAAAATTAATCTACTTTTATTTGTTTGACATTTCTATGGTGAATTAAACAAATCCTGCAAATACAAAAATGTACATGTTTTAAATGAGTGATTTACTTGTTTTACATGGTATAGGATGTCAAAAACAAAACTGAGGTGGCCAGATGTCGGCTTTAGCAGCAACAGAGGGAACATAAATATAAGGAAATATTTTCCTGCATTTTGCCATCTTGTTTTTGTAAAAATCTGAGTGAGAACCTGGAGACATTACACATCTAGTCTATGAGGGTAGCTCACCCCAAGTGGCCCCTCCTAGAATAATGCATTTCAGAGTTTCCCTTAAAGGGGAATTGCAAGAGGTGAAGTTGTGGAGATCTATGCAAGGCTGCATGATCATCATGTTACATCTTCAATCTTTACAACAGTGTTCTGACACGTAGATTTTATATTTGTGGATGTGTGACGAGTCCCCAACCTTCCGCCAATCGTGAGGTTTGCTGCTTTTTACGTCAGAATCAAATATTGTTGTTTAAACTTGCATATCTCAAAGATATCATGGACTTCAAGAGATTTGCAGTATTTGCCACCTTCGGGATGATAACACATTGAAACAAGTTGTTTTTTTAAACTTTTGCATTGTTTCTTTGCTTCATTTTAAAATCTGATGCGCAGTGCTAATGACATGTACACTCAGCTGTGCATACCTAATCTCATTTTTGTTCCAGGATATGAACATTTCTGTTTTCATTTGTGATGGATGGTATTTTTTTTAAATATGGATATACATAAATAAACTAGTTTTTCAAGCTACCATCAAGTGGTTGTTTAAGGAACTGCAGTTTTTGGCACATCCACCATGGCTTCATGTTTCTTCCTCGGAGGTTGCCATTTCTTCTCTCTTTGGCAACGATTATGGTACACTGTGGGTGAGTCCATTCGGGACAACACTGGATTAAACACAGTGACACAAACTGAGACCTTCAAAATTAAAACAAAATACTACCAACCTGATTAAAACTTCCCTGGCTCAATTTATGAATCAAATCTTTATTACAGACCAGACTATACTGTACAGTGCATCAATATAGTTGAGCCCATTTCTGAAAAGGGTGTGTTCACACTTGAGAGGTTTAGTTTGATTAAAATGAACCCTGGTGCGACCGTTCTGTTCGTGAGGATCATTTGAAGAAGCGTGAATGTGTCAAGATTAAAGTAATTTGGTCTCGTTCTGGTCACGTACGAAGTGACTGAAATGTGAACCAGACACAACCTACAGTAATTGATTACTTATTCTAAAGTTAACTCATTCTTCTAATGTAATCACAGTTGGGATTTGACTTAGGCATCACACCCCACCATTTCTTTTGATGATATCATATTCTATTGAAACATTTTACCAATGGTCTCCTAAAATACCAGTGTATCAAAGGATAGGGGTTAGATTTATCCCAACATTTGGCCATACAGAGATCAAATTAGACATATTTGCTTAAGTTTTGTCCACATGGTGACACCGTAGCCTTGCTTCTCCCTTTACCTGCATGTGCAACCCTTGCCAATAGCTCTAACAACGGTGGTTTACAGTGCAGAAGCAAAATCTTCTGCTTCTCCACAACCACCGTCAGCAATAAATGGACATGTCAGCACATGTGCAATTTATGCGCATGCATGTCTTCTTCTGCGCATTTAGTGCATTTCTGTGGTAGCATTACATCGCCACTTACAGGCCTGGCACGTGCACTACGGTATCCTTAGTGGATATGTGTGGACGCACACATTTCTTGAAACAATTTTGGAAAACATTTTTCAAATGAAATCTACTCCATCTCTGTGTGAATGATGCCTTAGCTTACACAGTATATATAAAAGAAGCAGTCTAATGACTGTATCGGCAGCGATTTTATCAGGCATTTGTTGGTTCCATGAAATAAAAAACACCAAAACGAATGTGAACGGCAAAGTGGAGCAGGACTACTGTCTGCTTTAGGTCAGAACCAGGGAACTACAGGTGTGAACACACCCTAAAAGTAGGAAAAGTTATATCCCCAATGATTGTTTTAAAGTTTGAGACTTTAACATTGTTATTTTTTGAGGTATATGCACTGTATCATCCATCGCTTTTCAGATTCTTACTGCTGGTTCTGCTTGTAATCACTAATATTGCACAAAAAGCTAAGATTAGACATATGAAAAAAGCATGATTGTTCATTTTAAGAGCATATGGGATCCTATCCATAAGGCATTGATTTAATGAAAACATCCGGACAAACATTTCACAGTTTAATTGATGCTTGATTGACGTGTGATTATGTTGTCTTCTTTAATACTGATTGATTCAGTCAGCGTCATACCAGATCTAGTCTACTACTCTGCCAGTTTGCTCCTTAACACAGAGTACCTGATATGTAAAGATGAAAGGAGCTGACCAGAAAGAAACCAGAAGGGTTGTCTTCATGGATAAGAAAGCACAGAAAAATAAAGGCTATGAATGGAAATCAAGCTAATTCAAATGACCATGAGCCTCTGTTCTCACCAGTGAATTCATAAATGCAGCCTGAAGCTGCCAGTCAACATTGGTTAGAGGTTGTTTCATACACAATCATCTTACGCCACAAGCACAGTTTGAAAAGAAAGAAAATACTCCCAACATACATACATATTAGATCCACATAATTTGCAGACATCAGTGGAAATAATACTAATTCGGGAACACTGCCTTATCTAAAATAAAATAAAAAATTAAATGGAAATCTATGATAGATTCCACTAGGGAGAAAAAAACAAACAAAGAGGGCCCGCTTTTCTTGTTTAATGCTGCTAATAAAGCTTATTTACAATCATCTATTGTACGCAACAGAAATAGCCTGTTTTCACTAACAGCATAAGCTGATATGTTCTGGCCGGTCACCAAAGAAAAGAGAAGAAAACTTAATCCAAAAGAATGGGAATTCATTAATTGTGCTTTTTAACCCACGAATCCACTTCATTGTTGAAATGGGACAGTTTCAAGAGGCACCACTTGAAGTGCTTTCATCAGTTAATGAGAATCTCTAAAGCTATAACAAGGACTGAAAATACAAATAGTAAATATAGTTTATTTATATATTTATAAAGTTGATACAATTCCCTTCGGGTCTCATGTCCAGTTTAAAAAATATTTCCGTCATGTTGTCAAAAGTCTGACATAAAGGTCTTTGTGTCGATGCGCAAAGCCCTTAAGTTGCTCTAAGAGAGAAATGTCTTTGCCAGGGTTGATCCTAGGTACCCAAAATCTGGATGAAACAGAAAGCTTGTGCTAAAAAGCGGGAAGAGTTTTAATGTAGGAAGTTGTTTTAACAGAAGACCGAAATGCTCTGCTGAAACTTGCTGACATTGTGGGTGTCTGCTGACGCGAGTGGTGTGTCTCAGAAATCCTTCCACGCTGCCATTAAACAGTTACCTCGTTCTTACTGGCAGTGCGGTATGTGTGGTGGTGGCCAGGAATGTACTGTAGGTGGTCCACCGTGTGTGTTCGTCGGGAAGCAAATGCCTGCCTCTTGGATGTGGATGCGTGATGGTTGACCATCAGCGTGTTGTAGGAGTCATTAGAGGCACTGGGTTGAGAGTGCATCTTGGTCATCTTGTGGCGGTCCATAACAGGCGTCGTTGGAAGCAACATGTCTGCGTGAGACATGGCCCGGGCCATGGCCTTCTCCCGGAACTTGTCGCGCCTCATTGCCGGAGACAGCAAGGGATCCTGGGAGTGTAGGCGGTCCGCTGAAAGTAGTTGCTCCTTTGATAGGTTGCGACTGCTTCCGTACGCCGCGGCTGCCATGGCACCGTATGACGATAAGCCGTAATCTCCACGTCGCGGCGTCCTGGGAGGAGACAGGACGTGGTCCTGGGACATGGCCCTCTGAACCCGACGGGGACGCTGCCGTTGCTGGTGCTGCTGGTGCTGCTGGTGCTGCTGGGGTTCTGCATTCAGCTTCACCATGTGGGTAGGTCCCCGGCCACCAAAGTCAGGATGATGATGTTTTCTTGGGTAGTAGTCATCTATGTCTTTATCACCTATGGAATCAGAAAAGATAGGTCATCAGAAGGAGACAGCAACATCAAGACTTAGTGATTCGCCTTTGGACAAACTATGAATATGAAGCAAGTTTGACATCTTTAGTTTTTTCCAGATGCAGCTAAAGACTAATGAATTACACACTTCTTCTCTCTAGTGGCATACATATTCTAACCCAATGGTCACTATAGTGTTGCCATAAAGGAAGTCATTTATGGACACTGACTGAGAAAGGGAAGGAATTTTCAGAAATACCTGCCAGGTAACAGACAACTTTAGCCAGTTAAACCCCTACTGCACAAAGCCAGATGGGAGATATCTGAAAGCTCCTTCATCACAAAACCTACTCTTTTGCTCTAAAATTCTAGTATAACAGCTAACAGTTTGAGGACTTACCATAATTTATTAACCTCATATCTAAAACATACCTGTCTCTGCAAGTACAAGACACTAACTGGTCAGACTTCTTTTGCTTGGCCATGAGTGCTTAGCAAGTTTGGAAAGGGGTTTCTTGTGAACATGATCTTCAGAATCCAGCTGCTTCACAGGGCAAGGGTTAACTCTTTCAGCTCTTTACCTCCTTACCAATTTCAGCCTTAAATTGGTCACCCCGATCGCTCTAAAAAGCTTGCCTTTGACAGAAATCATAGCTTTGAACCTGACAAAACAGGCACTCTCACAATCATGAATCCAGCTGCCTTGCACAGCGGTACATAAGCCCCAAAAGAAAATCTCTCCCCAGCCTTGTGACTCGATATGGGTTGGAAGGTAGTCTCTTTTTATGTTTGCGTCCCCTTGTCTTTAGCATTGTTACATAGACTTGAGGGGTATAGATCCATGACTAGGTGAACCCTAACAGGCCAGGCTAGTAGCTTTTAACAAAATGTTACCAAAGCCTTCTTTTGCGGTTTTTCATCAGCAAGGAGAGTACCAATCCTAATTTCTCTCCTTGGGCCAAATATTTGGTTGTATCCCTCAATTTTGAAGGAATAATGTGCTACATTTCCCTTTGGGATGGGGTGGAGGGGTCAAGGAGAAGTGTTTTTTTTTAGCTATCCAAGTAGCCCCAAACACTCCAGCTGAAGGATTTGATAAACATTTCTCTTTGACCCCTGCATACGGGACTACCTTTTCCCTTCAAAATGGAGGTGTAGGTCAAGAGGGTGTTGAGCTAAGTTGTTCTGTTTTTTTGGTTTATTTCTAGAACACAATGGATGGCTAACATAAAAGTCAAACAGCTGTAGGACTATACTAAATTTCACCATGTTGAGGTGGAAAAGAATGATGGGGATTGTTTGGATGCTTGTCTCTTCCAGAAAGATGTCATGCTTGGGTAATAGAAGGTCACCTAATTTCTCCCCCCATAAGGAGGTTTTCATGTCGATTGCTCTGTGCATTCATAATGAAGGTGGGCCACGTCTGGCCTGTGGCGATGTGTTCCAGCCTTTTTCCCCCGCAGGGTTGGTTGAGCGGTGTCATTATGGCAGAAAATGTCAACCAAATTCAACAAGGGTTACAATTATGACAATCAGCAGAGCTCATAGCTCCATGGTGATCTGTGTGGTAATGAGACTAAAAGCATTTAGTCCACAGATTCTTTATTCTGCTTCTGAATTTATGAAGGTAGCACTGAGTTTGATGTGAAAGGGTTCTTATAAATTTTGAATCAGGGTAAAATATATTGCTTAAAAATGCACTTTTTCTTTTTTCATAATTACCTCTGCTGACATTTGATTTAAATCCTTTTTTTTATGTGCATACAAACACTACACAGTTTACAGTTTACAAGACTGAAGGATTTAAGATTACCTGTGTCCAGCTCTGATAAAATACGACACTTTACTATTAACATGATTGCATTGGGCCGATGGGTCTTAAAACATACAGAGGAGCCACAGGCACAGTAAATTGCTAACAACGGCTAATTAAACTCCAGCTCCCACTTTGCTCGATTGCATTCAGTACAACCACTATATTTATGTGTCAGCTATTGATCACAGAAGACTGTAATCATGTAATGCACTAACACTCATGAAACTGCTGGAACATCAATTATAAAGCGATCTTTAGGGGTTTGGAGCAAGGAAGGTGGAATTTAAAAGTGTGTGTGTGTGTATGTGAGTTGGGGTCTAGCAGTATAATTTAGATTTTTCTTTCTGGGAGGATTAAAGACTTGGCTTGTATGTTCTGAATGGTGTTTTAATCCTTTTTAGGGTGATTAAGGTGAAAGACAACAGAGCCTCCTTGGAGGAGTTAAGCAGGTTATTCTAAGCAGCGTCCTCAATCTCTGCCATATTGACGTTGGTGAAGGACAGACGGGGTTCAAAAGTTTCTCTCTCTCCTAAATGTTAAATTATATTTGCAAATTTTTTGATGACAAAAAAAGTGAGCTAATTTAATTTAGTAATGATCATCTCTCCAGATGGTTAAATTAAATTAGCAACTAATTATATAACTTTTAGGCATGTTTCCAAAGACCTCCCTCATGCTTGAACCCTTGGTTTAACCTTTTTCTTTTTTTCTTTGAAGGGGGTTTCATCGAAAGGACGACTTTACCCGCTTGTTTGACAAATTCTGCTGGGCGTCCTGTCTCCAACTAGAAAAGCTGGTTTGTAGTTCAGTGTGATTTGTCTCTGTGATTTCCTGTGTGTGGACAAGGTTTCAGCAAGATAAGAGCAAAGCCCTGAGTTGATAAGAGAAAAGGCAAAGCTCTGCCAGAAAATTCTACTGACGCATGTTTTTCACTCACATAACCAGGCTGTGAGAAAAAGGACCAATGACATATTTAAATGCCTTTCTCCTTGTGCATTTTCTCTTAACATTCAAGGACTCTTTGGTTGTATTGATTTAAAAATTGGCTCCGCAGTCAATCCTGCAAAATAAGCTTCTGAGAATAGGTGCAGCACAAGTAGTCAGACAAAGGTTGAAGAAGTTTTTTCGTTGACAAATTATTTTGAATGCAGTAAAACTTCTTGAGGCCGATGGCAACTTTTATTCTTTTTTAGAAAGAATTACAGGAAATACATCTGTTAAATGTGATACCTCAGCTTAATAATACAACTGCAAACAAACTGCAGTTAAATCAACAACAACATAGCAAACAGCAGATGCTCATGTCTGTTTATTAGAGTGGGTTAAAGGACATAAACGTTAAAAGAAAGCGAAACTTGCTTCTCATTTAAATAGTCATTTAAATCTGGTAATGGAAACACCTACATTTCAAAAAACCTCAATATTGCTTAAAAGATTTTACACTCTAATGAGGAGGTTTTTCAGACGTATCGATACAGAAGTATTTCGAAAAAGTGTAGTGGAAACACTTTTTCCGCATTTCCACTTCACCAGACGTGACGTAGGAGGTCACATGATGAGTTTGTTTAAAGTAAAGATGTATGTATGAACGGAGGAGGAGACGGGAACCTTTTTACAAATAAGTAACAGAAAAATATAACCGGCATCCTTGATAACAAACAACATCGAAATGCTCCAAAACATAAAGTGTTTTGTTTCTCCATCTTCCTCAGAGAGGAGTCTCGCGAGATGAGAATTTACCATAATTACGGCTTATGCGCTAAACACAATTCAATGGAAACATCGACATATAGCAATTGTACTGTGTCAATATTATTGAAATATCGCTTTTATTTTGCGAAAAACTGAAATGGAAACGCAGCTACTGTTACGATAACTTGTACAAACAGTGCCCCCTGCTGGCCAAAACGAAAAATGACATGAAGCACATTAATCCTGAACTGCAACTTGACAGATTTTGATTATCGTAAAGTTTGTCTTTTATTCCAAGTGTTGAAACACTGCTTCCCTTTTCTGAATCAGCTTTGCATTCTCACAAAAAGTTTAATATTCGGTATGTTAAATTACAATATATTTGGTTTCTGCGGGATAATCTGCGAGTGTCTGATATCTGCATGCATGTTTTGCCTTTGCTTCTATCATCTAGAAGCAATCAGAGAGCGCAGACCTCTGCTAATCTGTCGTAATTTCCTTTTTTTGCCAAAGATTGTGGGAATTATTTTTGAGTAAGAAGCTCTAATGGCAAAATTATCCCTATCTCCCCATAGCAAAGAATCCTTTAAAAATTTCCTGGATGCAGGCGGTGATCCGGACCACATTATTGTATTTCCGAGATTTCATGATAATTTAATGAAAATCCGTCCATTACTTTTTGAGTTATGTTGCTAACAGACAGACAGACAAACCAACGCCGCGGAATACATGACCTCCACCTTGGCAGAGGTAATAAAATGATCCAATAAAATTTTGACGATGTCCTTTTTCCCAGCAAACATTTATATGATTAACAGGAACTTTGTATCTGTTCTTTCTCTCGGCTGTGATATAAATATGTAAATCAGTCCGTTAAAAAGGTAGAAAAGGATTTTGTAGTCTAATAAAAGCTGATTTTCAATCCTCTTCTTAGCCTACTTGGTTCTAGTCCTTCATTTTTCAGAGGTAAGGAGCCTTTTTTCTTTTTGTGATCAATAAGTGGCGGACATTTATCCATCCAAATGGTCCCCAAAGACCCTGACTCAAGAGATTGATCCTCGATCCTTCAAGACAGTGGGCAATTGATCTTTGTAAAATAGAAAGGTGCGGCCAAGTGGTCGTGCCAAAGAGAGGAATTGGTATTGGACCAAGGAAGAAAAAGTATTCAGATACTTTATTTTAGTAGGAAGACAAATGAGACAGAATAAATAACATGTTATAAGTCCTCCAATATAAGTTTTACCCAAATACAGGCACTTACATATACTAATGCACGGTAACTTTTAACTTATCTCGCTTTCAAGCTTTTTAATGATTGTTTTTGTGTGTTTAAATGATTTTATTGTAATTCTAGCTGCTTTTTATCTGTAATGCTTTTAATGTTTTATGTAAAGCACTTTGAATTGTTTTGAACCTGAAAATGTGCTATACAAATAAACTTGCCTTGCCTAATGTGTATATGAAATAACAAGCACTGCAGTATGTCTTCCTAAAAAGTCTTTATTTAATTTTTTCCACTTTAATCTTAGAGAATATGGCTCTGGTTCTCACTGGCTCCTCCAGGGTTACAGTTTTATGCTTCATATGTGGTCTAAACCACCAGCCTCACCGGCCATTTGGTTAACCTTCTTTCAGTATAAATCTAAATATTTCACCTTAACCTTCAGGCACACGACAACTTGTACTTGGATTTCTGCAGGGATTTCACTGAAGTATTTGAAAAGAGTATTTACTATATTATTAAAAAGTAATGTGTCACAGCTGAAGTAAAAGCCCTGTCAGTATCATTGCCTCACAGGAAATAGGAGCCTCTTCAGAATGATTTAGTTGATTAAATGAATTAAGTAGGATACAATATTAGAGAGATTGCTCCTATTGTTGGTCTCTTAGATGTTATACTTAAGAGACCTTGTTGCTAAATTAACAAGAAGTAGTCTCCAATCCTCACAGTTGTTGGTACTAAAAACCACATGGAGTAACATGAAAGAAAAGCTCCAGTACTGACTGATGCTTGTTAGCTTTGTAAGGTTTGTTTTAAACATGCAAAACCCTCTCAATCCCCAAGTTGGAGAGAAGGTAGATAAAACATATCTCTAGTTGTTTTGTTGGGATTTTTCTGTACTTTAGCATCATTTTAACAGGACCTTCCTTAGAAATTGACTTATTTAAATTATTACTGCTCCCCAAATTGACTGATGAGCCAGATTTATTTCATTCTTTAAATCTAAACTTTAATCCATAAGAAGCAAAGAGACATCGTTTAAGGTCGGTCAAGTCTCAGCGACTTAAGTCAAATGTTCTAACATGATGCTGTGGAAGCATTGAGAGAGAAACCATTAGCACCAAATTATCGTTAGTATCAGAACTTTGAAAAGAATCTTCTAGAAAGTTAACTATTCCACACAAAACTAAGGTGGACTTGGAAGAAATCACTGCTTCTGTAGAGGGGGAGATGGCTGGAACCGGTCTGCAGGGTTATCCATGGATGCATCAGCGGGCCATTCAGAGGGATCCATGAGGTGGTGATGTGTCAAAAGTTTAAGTATGTCGGTTTGTGAAACCTGTGCTGAAGTACTACTACACAAAATGCTCCACCGCCCTCGTTTTAACAACTTTCCTCTTCTAAAACAACTGGTTAGAATATTACGACAAACTTTTTATTGTAAAATTACGACTTAAATTCTTAAAGACTATGAAAAAATATTTTTCTTAATGTGGCCCTATACTCCGTCGTACATGTGAACTGTCTTTTATGTGCTTTTTAAAGCTTTACTTATCCCAAACTGTGCTATAGCGTCAATCAAACAAAGCTGGTACTGCAGCTTTGAAGGGTTTTCACTTCACACACGGATTGTTTGTCCATTCAGAGACACCATAGGAAAAATGGTGGAAAAAAATATGGCAGCTTCCATGTATGTGAACCCACGGCAAGTAGATATAAATGACTCATTTTAAGCGAACAAAAACATTGCAGTCATTTTAGTAAAGTGATTAGATACCAATAGAAATAGTTTTTAATGATGTATACAAAATTTTTGTCATTGACCTTTGATTTTGTTTCACACTACACCTTTAATTAATTTGTTAACATTCATGTAAGCCATCAATTACATCTGAGATATTTTATATGTTGAATGAGGGTTCAGATCCACAATGTTCCAGCTGGCCAAATCAAATCCAACCAGATGGGAGCGACAAAAAGTCAAGGTGAGGAGGGATTTCTTTTCTTTTGAATGCCTGTTTGAAACATTCTCCATTATAAGTAAAATCAAGAACTGACATGCAAAAATATGGGAATTTAAATCCTAGATAATCCTATGTATCTCCATGAACTACTTGTTCAGGCCAGAAAATATTTCTAGCTTATCCTATGGAATAAAACTGCTCTGGGTCTGGTATAATTTAAACTTCAACTAGAAAGACAGCTTTTACCATGACCAAACGTCTCATTCAAAGTTAGTTTTATGAATAAGCCTTCTGTTGGGCCTCATGTCCTATCCAACTGAGCTCAATGTTAGTGCTAATTAACTAAGTGCAACTGTTACTGTTCTGTGCAGCCATTTTGCTGAAATCTGTCCTATAAACGATAATACATCTCAAGAGACTTCCTGCTTCAAATAAAAACTAAAATCAATACAAGAAAACTTTAAAAATGACAAGAAACATGCAGCCAGTCCACAGAAAAAAAGGCATGCATCAGGCATCATAATCAAAATAAAAATGTCATTGCCAGGAAAATGCACAGTAGTGATGCTATGACATTAAAGCCCCATCCTGTTGGCGTACAGAAACCAATCTGCAGAACATTCTGCAAAAAAGGCTCTTAATATGTCATTAAGAGACATTAGCAACATGACACGGGCTGCAGATGGAGCCAAATTACACGCCAATTAAATGTCAGTCGATGAGCTGGTAGATGAGTCGATGGGAATGAGTGCGGAGGCTCCAAACGTGCCGTCATGCATTCCAAGTTTGTTTCCCTAAAGAAGGTGAAAAAGTGAGAGGAGTGTATGCGTGATGAGCCACCAAACACCTGGAAATACTTATCATGATGCATGTCTCTGTAATGGACATTTAGCTTCATCAGGCCAGACACGGTGAATGTGGCAACCTTTTAATGCACGGGGCATGAGGCTGACGTCATTCCCTGGTGGGGGGGGGTTCAGGCAAAACACGGCGACGGAGGGCAAATGAAGGACCACCTACTTAATCTGTGGAGGGAGTATTTACTTAAGTCAGGCTTGAGGGCCAGCTCGTAAGAGGGTGGCAGATGGCTCAGGTTCTGGAAGGATCTGGAGAGGGACAGGTCGTAGGGCTCCGTCGCCGAGGTCAGGATGTTGTTCATCCGCTGGGGTCTCTCTGCAGGGGACAAGGGAGGAAGTGATGCACTGCAGTCAGCACACAGAGACATGGGCTTATACATAGGGAGAGGATAAAAGGATATAGGAGGGGAAAGTGATGCAGCACGAAATGTGCAAGACTATAAGAGTAGGTTTGTTATATCTGACACCTTGTGCCGGAAAACAACCGAGCGGCTCTCTCTTGGCATATTTGCTCCGAATTAAACATTAAATTAGAGTATGAAGATCATGAGTGCAGTCAGGGAGCCACGTGGGGTCCTTCCAAAGATCTTTTGCTCAAGTCTTATTTGTTACAAATAACCAATGCGCTGACAGGTAGCTTGCAGGCCACAGTAGTGGGAACAGGTTTGTGTGTGCAAGGTGCAGGCCTGATCAAAAAACAGAAAAGAAAGATGCATCTAACAGCTTCTCTCTGTTTTTCTGTGCTGTCACATTTTGTGCCGCTTGTTTTGGGTTTACCACTAACACAATTCTCTGCATTGACCCTGTGAGATATTTACAAGACTGTATAACTGGGTTCTGAGCAACCACAAAAGCCCTTTAAATCCAGGGCCGGAGGCATTGCCACCAAGCTGTCTGAAGGTGAATATCACAGCTGTGTTTGTCTTTCCCTTATTCACAGTTCCTACTGTGACTGGATCGGCCTGAATAATAACCCCGAGGCATCTGTGCATAACTCAACCTCATGCCATCAAGCAAAACCTGGGTACCATTCTACAGGGCCACATGCTTGTAAGAAGAGATCAGATTAGAATTGAAAGTGGACAGTAAATTTGAAACCATTTCCTCTTCGTAAAGCTGGACCTGAATTTCAGACAATCCATCCATCACTGGAAAATATTTTACTTTTTAGCTAATCTCTAGTAAAACTAATATCAAAGCTTCTGAACCAAAAACATTTAATCCATTTTAGATTTGTGCACATCAGTGTCTCAGCCTATGAGCCATACCGATGAGAAGTGAACTACTGGAACAAGAGATTCATGGCTAGAGAAGAGTCATGAATAGCCACACTGCTGGAGTGCTGCTACACCAGTCAAAGGGGATGCATGCAGAGGATGTGGAACCACTGGATACCTTGAAACCCAACAGGGCGACTGGCCAGGGGGGATTCATCATCCCCACCATCTGAAAATGGGTCCCAAGCCTTGGGTTTGAGTATCTTAGCTGTGATTAGGACAGTGGATCTGTTGGAGGGGCACTCCCAGTTAAGAGGTCATGGCCCTGAGTACTCCAATTACCACTGTTGCCTTCACTCCCCACATCTTTGGTGTCTTTCAAGCTTCTTATGTTCCTTCTTCTTAATGCTGTTGATTTTTGGGATTACTACATCTAAAACTGCCGCCTCCTTCCACAATGTCTGGTTGGTTAGCCATCACCAGTTTATCAGTCTGGACCTGGAAGTTAGAACCTTCACTTGGTCATTCTCCATCACCTTTGTCAGGAAATTCCATGTTGACACTGTACTTCTGTTACAGTGTGGTCCTGTCACTATGCCTCCGATTGATCATCAGCTACTTGGCCACAGGGAAATCCCTTTGCCTGACTGGTCAGCGCACGTGACTTTCATCCAGGAGGTTGTGGATTCAAGATCCCACCCGGGCCCTCCTTGGCCCAGTCACACATCCATCCCAAACTCGGTACAGATGTTCTTGTAAACTATTTCAGCCACTTGGTTAAACCTTCCTGTATTTTACAATTTGCCACTATGTGCTGAACTCAATGGCCTCTTTGCAGAGCCTGTACTGGGGGCCAGTCTGGTGTACATGTTCTTATGCAGAAATTATCCAAACTATCTGTTTGTCATTTGGGGCCATCTTCTGAACGTACTCCTGGATCTCTGTTGTTTCATCCTGCATATGGGTTCTGATGCTCACTAGCCTCCAGCCTCCCTTTGGGATCATTTTCATATGGCTTTTAGAGTCAAAGATTAAACTATATATTCTATAATAAATAAGAACTTGTTCACCTTTAATCCTCACATTCATGGATTCAGATGTCAGTAAAACTAATTAAATTTAGTTTCATTCAGAAGTCTAAAAGTACATAAGGTTCAAACAGGAAGAGGAAGCAGTTAATGTCAGAGCTGAAATATTAGGTCACTTATAAATGCTGAAAGCTCAGCTCCATGAACGGTTTGACAAAAGATGCACCCAAACTTTCGAGGTTAAGCATATTCAAATTAAGCAGCCAGATAAATGCAGATACATCATAGAGCCAATAACAGGAGGTTTGCTAAGGATTTAAATATGTTCAACTCTTCATCAGAGGAGCCACGGACCAATAAATGATGACGATGATGTACATCCACGTTGAAATGTTTTGGTTCAGAAGCGATGACGTATAAACTCGGGTTTTTCGTCACATAAAGTAACTTCTTCTAAAAGTGGGCTGTTTTTAAAGGCGCTCTGTGTGTGTTGACAAGTTATTGCATCAACAAAACTGACTAATCTCACTAAGCTCAAGGCTGAAAGCCTTCGGCGGCTCAGTTCGGGATATCAGTGTGTGACACTATTAAAGCTCCCTGCATTGCGAGGAGCTCCAGCGGCTTCAGTATTTGGGACGCCCAGTCATGGGTCAGGAAGCACAGTGGGTGGGTAGGGCTGGGATATGAGCAGGGACTCTGGTGCTGGATTTAAAAATAGGACTGGGTGACTACTGCAGCAAGAAGGACAGAGAAACACGGCACTGAGGAACATATGGTGCAGAGGAGAAACACTCTGCAAGTCAGAAAGGGTGTGTGTGGTTTTTGTGGGCGAGATAAGGTGGAAAGACGGAGGAAAAATAATGCGTGAAGGAGAGATTTTGAGATTGGTCAAAAGGTCATGGATTGTGATGCAGCAGTGTGAGGTTTTGGGACTGCAAAGAATACAAAAGCATTTGACAAATAAAGGAAAGGAGAATAAAAAATGACCTCCGGTGTGCGGGAAATCAATTTTTGATCCCTTCTGTACATGATACATGTTTAAGAAAAGGTGATGGAAAAATACACATAAGCACCACGTGTATGTGTATCACTTACCATATCTCATTTCTCTGTGGGCTAACAAATCCAAGTGAGAAAGAAAGGATCAATAACAAGAAGGTGTACAGGATGTTTCAACCAAAGCTTAGAAACAAGAGGTTGCCCCTGGATTATCTTAAGGCGGTCTGTGGGTTAACTCAAAGTCCAAAAGAGCAACTCTTGAATTATGCATGCAGGCAATGATCCTCGTCTGAAGCTAAACAGACTTCAAAAGGGCTGTTTGAAGAGTTTCATTTAGTTCTGAAAGCACTTTTGAAATCCATTTTCCCTGTGAAAGGCTGTCCCGTTTTAGAGGCGGCCGAGCACAGGCAGGACGAACTGCAGCCCTTCATTAATGTTGAAAAAGTTCATAATAATGACTCAATGACAATCTCTTAGCTTTAACACAAAACATTGCTAGGTTTAGAACATCACAGATTAGATTTTTTTTTAAAGCATTTAATGAATCCTGATTCCCTCTTTTTAACTGCACAATGTTGCATTTCACTGCCATTGAAATGCAGGAGTAGTGACTCATTGAAATATTCACTTTCACAGAAAATCACATTTAGAGAAATAGATAGGAAGCCATGACTATAATTTGGTTTTTAATAACTTGAACAAACTGCACAGACAATCTGTGTGTTATCGTACACTTTCTTAATTTCCCTTTGAGAGATATCTTTTGTCTCTGCAATTGAAAACAGTCTGTCAAGACATTTCTTTGGCTTTTGAGACAGATTATAACGAATGCGTTTTGGAGAGTCAGCTCAGGTCAATCATCACCATGAAATCTTGCAATAACTGAGCTTATTACATTTTCCTTGAAATAATTCATGGCTTATTTTGCGCTGCCCTGCTTCAACTGTCACTTGTCCGGGACCATATTGGTGAGTTTTCTTACCATGTTTAGGTGTGAGCACAGTCAGATCCAGGTGGCTGTGCTGGTAGTCATGGTGGTGGTTTCCTGTCAAGATAAGAGCAAATAAAAACAAAACTGGGTTAATGAAAAAGCTTAGGTAGACATGTAATATCAAATACTGAAAGAGAGAAAATTGATGCTACAAGCTTCTCCTTTGCATTGACTTTCACTAAAGGGCTCTTGGCAAAACAAGACTGCAATGCAACTAAGATCAGCCAAACTTCCAATAAAGTTGCCCTTAATCAAAAATTGGTTGTTTTTGTTCCAAACAGCACAAAGACAAAATGTACAGCCTATTTAAGTAACACTACATAAGTTTCCATCCTTAAAACCCAGTTTTTCTGACTTGTTTTGATGACACACTGACATTCCTGATGCATTTTTCTGGAGCTGGTTACAGCAGGGGTGCCCAGGTCCAGTCCTCAAGATCTACTATCCTGCAACTTTTGAATGCATCCCTTCTCTAACACACCTGAATCAAACGAATGGCTCGTTACCAGGTCTCTGCAGAACTGAAATTCAGCCATTTGATTCAGGTGTGTTGGAGAAGCGATGCGTCTAATAACAGGGGTTTCCAAAGTTGGTCCTGGAGGAGGCAGGGAGCAGGGATACAAGGAAACCCTGCAGGATTGTGGCCCTCGAGGACCAGAGCTGGACACCCCTGATCTAAAAGTTGCAGGATAGTAGCTCTCGAGGACTGGACTTGGGCAAAACTGCCTTACAGCATCCTGAAGCTGAGGAATCAGACTTCACAGCTTTACTCCCAGTCCGGGCATCACATGACAGCTGCATTTTCCTTTACGGCACTATGTTACACACCAGCAACTGGATATCAAGGCAAGGACCGTTTTGAACTCGCACCATAAGCGATTCAGCAAAGAAATGCTAGAGGACATTATCGGAAGAAGCAAAGAAAATAAAGAGAGAAAAGAGCAGAGCAAGAGAAAGACCAAAGTCTACATACTGACTTTTACACGCTGGAAAGAGCTCAGAGAAGAGACAGGATGCAAGCAGGATGCTGAATTAGTCATCGTTAGGGGGAAATGTAGGAAAGTTAAACAGTGTCGCTTTAATATGTTTTTATTTATGATTATTATTTCAAACACTTTTACACTTCTGCTTTGAGAAAATCACCATTCAAATAACTTAAAGCCATATTTCTCAAACTGTGGTAGATGTGCCACTGCTGGTGCCCTTGCTTCCCTATAGTGGTACGCTGAAGAAATGTTCTGAGTTCATCCAATTTACAAATAATGCTTTCTTCTCCTTTTAGTGACCACATATCTCTAGAAAGGCATGTCTTCACTTTCTTTCTTAAAAACGAAAGACAGAACCAGGAACATCTCTTTCCCTCAGGCTCACTGGTAACAGTTTCTCCGCTTGCTATCTTGCACACATTAAAGTGATAATGTTTAGATTTAGCTGAAAAGCTAACTCTTGGTTCAGATAAACTGGGATTGAGAAGAATTATCAAGCATCTTTTCAGAAATGTAACATTTAGACAAAGATGCAAAAATAAAAGGGCCCTCACCAAATTTGGCCCCAGCTGAAACCCAGTCAGAACCAACCTGAAACCCATATGGGCAAACACAGGTGAGGCTACCATGGAAACTGTGGACAAACCCACGTGGGACCCTTAATGGCCCCACATGGCCATGCTGGCTGGGGTCTGTTTCTCCTTGCAGATCTGTACAACCTGATGTTGAAGAACTTGAAAGACATTGATGGATACACCAGTAAAATTGTGTAGATCCACCACAACAAACAGAGAGCAGGGAAATCCAGTTTCAGTCCTCGAGGGCCACCATCCTGCCGGTTTTGGATGTTTCCCTCCTCCAACCCAATTCAACTTAAATAGACCTCCTCAACAGCTTTTTGTCAACTTTTGTCGAGCTCTGTTAATGAGCTATTAATCTAAGTTTGTACGGAAGTGGGAGACATCTTAAATTTGCAGGACAACGGAGCTCAAGCTCTGGAACTGGACTTCCCTGTCACAGAGGATCATTTCCTCGCTGGAAATTTGGTCTTTTTTAACACACAATACAACAATAAACCATGTTTTCCTGCTTTTACATTTGACATGCTCTAAATGACACAACATAACAGCTTTTTATCAAACCTGCATCCTGATATTAATGTGGGTGTTACTTTACGATTTGCACGATTTCGGACCAGCCATCTTCCCTCAGCCTCTTCCAGAAGGAGAACAGCAAAAACAATCCCTTCCAAACTCCCCAGATCCCAGTCTGATTGGAATCCTGGCACCTCTGGGAATACATCCCAATCCTAAGGATCAGTCACTAACGTCCTGGTACTAAAACCTCCAGAACGCCCTCAGATCTTCTTTGTCCATGCTCTTTTGTCACCATGGGGAAGCAGGGAAGTGCTAACCCTTAAATAATCTCTTTATGAGTTCAGTAAAACATGCTGGGCTATGACAGAATCAACTTTTCTGTCCACTCAAGTGAGGCTTCGCTGCATCTCTAGAAATAAAAGCTTTTATTTGTTCTGCGTCTCAAGTGGACTGTAAACTTCTCCCGCATCAGTTATTAGCCGGTTTCTTCCATTAGACAAGAGTCCACACTCTTGAGCTTTAGCAAAATGATTGATTATACCTCTTTAAACAGGAACCCAGAAGCAGCTGCACCTTGCAGCAATCCATCTCTGCTGAGTCATTTCATGTTGCAGTAATACAGTTATGTGTTGTTTGGCTGGTTGAAGAACAAAGACCTCCATCACTGAGCTGCAGTGGGAGTTGACATAATTCAACGTGGTGAAAATATTGCCTTTATTCCATTATGCTTGTTCTTTTTGAACAGTATACAAAGAGCGTAATAGTTGTACCCAATTTGCATTTAAATATATTTATTTTTCATCCAACAAGAGCAATAAACATGATCAGAAGAGCACGCCGATGGCTCAAAACGATTTGCATGAGCTCTTTCTAGAGCTTTGAATGGACAGCTGGGTGGTTGAGCTCCGCTTTAGTTGAAGATTAGTGTTTGTATGATGATGATGCTGATGTGACACTTTAGAGAAATGTTGAATTCTGCCAAAATCCAGATGTAAATATGATGTTTTTGGAATTCCTTCATGTTTTTTTTTATGTAAATAAGTGTACAGTTAAGAAGTAATAAGGAGAAATGTGGCTTTTGTCCACTCTCCCTGCAGCTGCTCCATGCTTTCCAATCACACAGGTTGGATTAAGGGACCAATTACAGCAGCAGCAGAGAACTTGTCTCAATTACCCCCCCGTGTAATTTCAGAAACTGCTTCTCCCTGCAGCACAGAAACCAACAGATTACACAAGCGTTCAAGTTCAAAAGTTTATCACCCAGTGAGGACGCTTTTCTTCGGGGTAATCTCCGGTTCACAGATTACATGTGTGTGATCCAATTATCTTTTTTTATGCCATTTATTTGAACGTTGTTGGTCTCGTGCCGCAGCACTGACGCTCAGCTAAGCACACCCTGGAATAAAATACGGATTTGCTTGTGAAGAAGATGAATTAAGAGGGAAGAATCTGGACCCACAGCTCAGTGAGAAAGGCAGGAATGATTTAGCCATGGGACAGAGAGCAGTCACAACATAATCAGTCACAGCAAATACAGTTATTTCAGAGACTGAAGTGTTTATCGCTTTAAGTTCTGTTTGGTCAGTGGAGAACGATGTCATCCGAGCTCCAGAGGAATCAAAGAGTTGCAGCAGAGTGCTCGAAAGTTAAGAAAAGGTGGCTGTCATATGGTCAGTTTGAGGGGTGAAAACCAAAGCGTATGCAATTTGATGCGCATATTCAACAATTTCTACACTTGTCATGAAAGTGAAGGTGATTCTCCTTAATGCTGAAGCAATGGCAATAAAGTCAAGCAGAGGGTCGGTGAGCAGGAGGTTGCTTTTTGTTGAATCTATGAAAGATGCTATGGTAATGCAGTTTGACAGAATATTGTATTTTTGCAGCAACAAGGTAATTCCCAAAGCTAAAAGCTTGGCATATCTCAGCATTGTGTGCAGAAACTGGACAAGTGGAGGACAAAGACGGAAGAGTCAGGACTAAAGAACTATCTATGGCAGATAAACAGGATCTGGAAGTGCTGACTTGAAGAAATAGGAACAAATCCAGATGCATCTGGACCATTAGTTGATCTTTTAACTATTTCTATTCGATTTTCATGAGAGAAATGACATTTTCTCTACCTGGCTATGGTGTTGCATGTTGGGGTAAGTACAGTATATTCAATACATTTGTGGACACATGGAGTAAGGTACTGTTCAGCGATGGTTCTGTTAAATTTGATTGATTACAAGAAGTCTGACACAGTTGGAAACAGTAGCTAATGAGAACATTTTATAAGTGAGACAAATAATTACACATCCAGATATATTTCATAAAAGGCCTTTTTGGTTCTTCATAGAACAGAAAATATCAGGATAACTTTAAAAAGTATGTTTTGATATCAGGGGTAAAATGATAAAACCATTTACCAGATAAATTACAACAAAGTAAAAACATCTACCAGTTTAAAAGAAGGTGCAAAATTTTAAATCATTTTAAATAACTACAAGCTTAAAGAACAACAGTTAGGAAAAAAATATTTTTGGTGGATTATATTCACTACTTTCACAAAGCATGCATGCCCAAAATCCGCTCCTCCCAACAAGAAAATGCCAAATTTGAAACTTTAATATGGCAACTTTGTTGTTTATCAGTTAAAAAAAATCAACATGTTATGAATCTCTTTGTATTAACGTGTTAGTTTGCACCATGGGTAGCTCTGCTTCCAGACTGTGGAACTCATATATTGACTTTCTTCCCATCCAGAGTCGAGACACATTTGTTTAAGATTGCCCAACTACACTGTCCTCCATTTCTTTTTCTATATGCTGATTTTATCCACTGTTGTTTTATCTGTTTCTTGTAAAGTATCCTTGGGTTTCATGAAAGGCACTTTTGAATAAAATGTATCATTACTATTATCAACCTGCTTGTGGCATATCATAACACTTTTATGAAAACCGATTACGACTACACCCACATAGTATTGGGCCGATACCAGATACTGGTATCAGTACGGTGCATCCCTACATTTCATAAAACCAATATGAATTCCAGGTATAAGATCTGATGGTGCATTGTAAACCACACCAGCTATGGTGGTCTGACACGTTTTATTTTCACCTCACACGCAGTGGTAGGTGCGTACAGATGGCCTTCATCGCAAGTTGCAGCCAGTGCATGGACATGAGTGCAGACTCCACTCATTTGGTGTGAACTTGCATAATAATGGTGCATACTTACACTTATATTTTATACACTGACTTTCATGTGGAAATTTTTGCTTTGATTCTCTGTAGTTCTGCAGCAAAATCTCGTATCAGAAGCAGGCCATCTGCTGCTTTACGACACATTATATGTGATCAAGGGGTCTACATGCTGATAAAATCAGGTTCCAATTAGTCCTATCTACACCCCTAGCTGTATGACATGACAGCACTAAAGGGCAAATGTAATTATATCAATAATTGTTTGCTTGCTTTTACATCTACTTTGCATGAATTATGCATCATTGTGCACGTGTTGATGTGGTTTTATTTCCTATTGCAGAGCAGCAGAAGAATTGATATGTACAGAAAAGGTTGATAATGAAACTACTTAAGTTATTGCATATTATATCTTAATAGAGTAGAACCGTACGGTTTTGAAGGCTCGAGTTAAAGGTTTAAACTGTTGTTGCTGCAGCCAAACAAGGCCCAACTGTAAGGTGAAGCCATTTGTTTTTCTTCCCCTCTGTATCGGTTTCGTCATCCATACCGAGAAGTTGACATCCTGAATCTGCCTGACAGAGTAAGTGAGCGGTGAAAAAGCACATACCTGAGAGTTAAAACATAATGCAGCAGCACTCGCTCAGAGCAGAGTGTGCCACTCGGATTGACGTTGCCAATGCAGGCAGCTCTGTCACAAATGAGCCGAACGCTTCCAGGTTCCAGCCGGTGGACAGAGGGGATCCCACTGTGACCTAGATCCATTTTAAACGCTTCGCTCTGGGGAAGCTGATGGACAGACGCTGGCTCTGGAGAGAGCCCATGCTATGTCATTATGCTGGCAGAGTTTTGAGGTACCATGTGGGCATGGTAGGACAGATCACCTCATTTTGCCCTTGTGCATATATTATAAGCAGGTGTGATGGAGAGGCCAAGCAGAAACATTTAGTGTTCCTTCACTTCCGCGTAACTTCTGAGACAGGCAGCGAGTCACAGTACAGCAGAACGTCTTTGACCGCGAGCTGAAGAAATTATTCATCTGTCTGACACATGGGCAGGTAGACTAGCTCCCACAACATTTGATTATCCTGGAAATAAATATTCTGGAACGACTGGAATTTTAAGTTCCTTTGATTCTGTATTTGCTTTTGAACTCCCACTGCTTCCTCAGAACAGTCCAGAGCCCCCCCCCCCCCCCCCCCCGCTGACATTTGTTGAAAAAAATTATTACTGCGTACCGAAGAGTTTGAAATGCATAACCACAAGATCAATAGCTCACAGCTTCAGCTTAATAAGGTGTGGGAATGAGATATTAAGTCATGGCCGTAACTTTATTGTTGCATGACCACTGCTGTCAATATGCAGCAAGATCAGGCAGCATGAGGAGAAGGGGGGGGGGGGCATTATGTTGTTGCAATGGCTACAAGGAGCCATGTGTTTATTCTGTGTCTTTGTTAGCGTTCTGACTTATACATGCTGACATAGAGCTCATAAAATATTCAGATTTGTCATTTAAAGGTTGATGACAAATGCATATAAGCAAGTATTTTCCTTTAATATCAACGGAAAATAAGATTTTCCACAAAAACCTTTAATTTCTCACCCTCTAAAGAAACATGAGACAAGAACTAATTGAAAGCTTAAACCTTATATTTAAAATTGTAAACTAAACCTTTATGCTAGGGATGCACAATGTTGAATTTTTGGCCGATACTATTACCAATGACAATACCCCCCAACACACACATACACACCCAGCTGCAGACATTATCTAGTTTCATCTGCTGTGGAATTAAAATATAGTATTATTCAGCATCATCTTTGCCATGTTGGCCTGATGGGAAATCGGCTGATACCGATATTGTGCGGATAATATTGTGCATCTCTACTTCATGCTTATATTTTGTTTTTAATATGTGTTGAAAATGATGATGCAGTGATCTTATTTTTGTCTACAAGTAAACAACTAAGAGAAAAATTTTTATTTTCTTTGCTGATGATACATTAGTTTATCTCCACCTTATAAACTGCATCTGTGGAGGAGAAAAAGTTAGTCCCCATGCTTTATTTAACACCGGAAAAGCAGCAGTCTTACATCAGCTCGTACATTTTCAAGTGAAGAGAAGAGAAGTCATCCATACGAACAGAGTCTCTGATCCTTACCAAAGCACTGTCATGAACATCATCGGTATCATCTTGCGGAGAACAGCTTCTCGGAGTCTGTGAATTACTAACAAGGATAAGCACAGATTTATCTGATGTCTTCTTCGATATGTCAGAAGTAACATCACACAAAGCTGCCGTTATCCTCGCCGTGGAACATTGGACTCCATGAAGCGGATGGAAAACTCGGATAGGAACTGAAGAGTCGTAGCGGAGGGTGGAATCAGGAGAAGGCACTAAAAGAAAAATATGTCTTCGATTTGACCAAAACAAAAAAAAAAAAGATTCAAACAGCAAAGCATGAATTTTAGTTCATGAGTAAAGTCTTTACACATAACACCACCTACATGTGCATATGTTCCTGGTTCAGGCTCATAACCATAGCTCCTCTTAAACAACATCATTTTTTTATGTTAATTTTTATCCACAAAAATGGATAAGATAAGAAAAGAAGATCAAATCTGGAGCTTCCAGTACAATGATAAGAATAGTGTGGAGGTACAATTTTAGAAGACATGTAATGATTTAGAAGGTTTACTTGACAGTAAAGTCCATCCATGTTGACACAAGTATCAGACAGGCACCCCGTTTGCAAGTATGTGCAATGTTTTGATATCTGACCTTTTCAAGCCCCACAAGTGGCGAACACACCGAGATCAACACTGCAGTGAGTCATGATACAACCTCCACTGAGACAGAGTCGAAGCCTACAGGTAACACCGGAGGCTTCATCTCACTAAAATCAACAAGTATGAGAGCTTGAAGTCGATATTTCCCATTTAGTTTTGTTGCCATGGTCTTTAAAATGATCGTATCACATGTGGCGCCCTAACTTTAGTAAAAGTACACAGATTTTGACCTTTGGTGTTGACAGTGGCTTCAACCCAGGGCCACCATTTTGTTATTTTGCTGAATGGGAGCAAATCCCAGATGTTAGATTCACAAAATCTGCTGTAGTATGAGTTATTAGCAGCAGACAAATGATCTTCACCTTGGAATAAAAGTTAATATTTCCACATGAAGGTAATTTCTTTACATAAAGTATCATGATTTGAATTAAAACTACATATGTTTCAGTCTATTTGGAAAATACATCATGTCAAATTTAAGAAAATACAACATTAATGCACTTCTGGCCCATTTTTAAGAGAAAATGTTTACAGCTCGTATCCATCATTTTAATATGTGAAGATTATTTACAGAACGGAGCTCTTGCCGGAAGCAGATAATGATAAAATGCGGGTGTAATAACACAAGCAGAACACAATATGCATCAGGAGCAATTACGTAAAGATACATCAAGCATTGTAGGAGCATCTTCTCATGTTTGCTGTGAAGAAAAGGCATCCAAGTATTCCAAAATGAATTATCCACCAAGCTATTTTCTATAATTACGCTGTGTTTTCCCGTAATTACATTGGTTGGATAGCAAAAAGCAACTGTTGATAAGCAAGCTGATGAAGCGATTAAATGAAAGAGAAAAGGCAGGCTTTGTCAAGACACCATAAACTGGAAAATTGCAACCAAAATCTTTTAATGACTTTGTAATTGCGAGTCAAGCTCAGCTGCTCGTTGGCATTTAACAGCGAGCGTAGAGAATGCTAAAGTCTCATGTTTACATCGTTTACATCGTTCACTCCAATTTGAAGATGAACTGCACTTTAGACGCAGCTAATTTGAGTTGAAGACTTCCATCAAACATGACTGATCATCATGTAAAATTCATCGTGAACTATAAATTCACCCCGAACAAATGACTGAAGAATGCTTCTCATTTAGCCACCGATGTGCACCCTGACACCTATAAATTGGGACGAAAGAGGAAGACGTGCCCAGCTCAGTGATTCGGTGCATTTTTCCGTTGTTTGTCACTCTTAGTGACATTCTCTCAGTTTCTGACAGGTCTTTGTGTGTTGGTGTGAGCTCAGCTACCCCCCCCCCTCCTCTGACAGAACTGAGGCAAGAGAAGTGAGGCGACTGTCTTGGCATTACATACCGGATTCCCACTAGGGGCCCCTGAGGCAGAGGATCTTTGTTTCTCCAGTATTGATTAAGAATTGTGTGTCGCGGCTCCTGCACCCGTCATGCACGCCTGACGTGCTTTTTCCAGTCAAGAGAAGGCTCGGCCTGTTTTCCCCTCCGAGGATGACCTTGTGACTTCCTAACAGAAATAAGTAAATACCCGGCAGTCCAAATGAAAGTGGAGGCAACAGGAAACACTGTGTGATTTTCCATTTCTGTGATTTCCTGAAAATATCATCAAAATCCATCCATAACTTTTTAAATTTACATTTGTAGACATTAAAGCAGGATATAGTGTACCGTAAACCTTACCTCACCTTATAAACAAGTTGTTATAGTCTATCATAGTTACATACCACATCATCCTCAAACTAAAATAAGACTATTTAGTTGTTAGAATGACTGTATCAATGTTTGATCGATATGTTCAATTTGGATCGACGCCATTGGCTCGTTGAACACTAAATCAATGTAGATCGATTATTTAACCCTTTAAAGCCCAAACCATGAAAAAAATGAGGAGAAGAGTCTACTTTTTCAAAATCTGAAGTATTTATACGGCCCTTTAACATAATGTAAAAAGAATAATTTCCTTAAAAATTAACCGTTAATCACAGTGTGATATGTCAAAATTATTGTAGCGTATTAGTATTATTATTGTATCCACCAGGGGGAAGAAGACTAGGATCAGATTGTGTACAACAGGGTTTTGAGCCAAGTTTTTACCATAAAGGGATGCTCAAGGTCTCAGAAACTGTATCAGCTATGACACATACCAGATTAAAGGGTTAAAGCAACACTATAAAACTTAAAAACTTTGTTCTTCAGACTCCAGTCCGTTAAAACTTTTTTTTTGCCAGCCATGTGATAGCTGCGTTGTGCTTTATCAATACAATCGCTGTTTTGAATGTGCACCATAGCTGATTCAGCAAAGAAATGCAAAGGGATATTATCAGAGGAAGAAGAAAGAAAAGGGGACAGAACAAGATTGACGATGAGTCAACATTAGAGTGACTTTTACTGGCTGGAGAGAGCTCAGAGAAGAAACGGGATGCAAGATGGTGCTGTAGTATGAAAACCTGTCAAAGGTTAGCAGTACCAGAATTATGTCATTCATTCATCCAAAAACATCTGCAAGTATAAAACATGCATTTGAAGAACACCTGTTGTGATGGGTCAAATGGTGGCTGTTGTAACGTTCGGACATTTCTTGGCCTGTTCCTATAAATCTTTCCACCTACATGTCTCGAACCAGTAAAACCTTCAGTCTCAGTTCTTTCTACATGTGATGGTCTTAAGAGTGACAACCAAGCTTGGAAACAAAGCTTTAAATATGCTCCTCCATCCACTCGGAATAATTTATAGTCCTCTGAAAAGAACAGAACTGATTTCATTGGGAGAGTTTAAGTCGATTATGTGGGCGAGAGAGAGAAACTCCCTCGGTCAGTGTGACTGGTTTTAAACTCTTTTGCATAATTCTTCTCATGCAGCATCCCATTAACAGCTATATAAATTTATGTTTACTTGTTATGTTGGACAATGGTTATATCTGTTATAAGCATGTGGTTGTAAGGTCACTCATTTCATGTCAGATTTTATCTGGTTAAATAAAGAAGAAATAAAATAAATGAATAAATACAATTGAACGGGCCAATCAGAATAGACTGAGCTGTTTGGGGGAGGGTCATCCTGTTGCTTTTATTTATAATACAGACGCTAACAGCTGTGGAAAGATGGATATAGGCTTCTCCTTTATATTTGATCAAAAGCTGTGATGAGTAAGCCCTGCTATCATGAGACTTTTATGTCCTTTATTCCAAAAGAGGCCCACCTAACCTTCTGGAAGGAGACTAAAACGGGACTTGCATCAATCTCTCATCATTTACAGATAATCAGAGAACCTCATCAGGAAGCTTTTGGCTAAGTGGGTGTTATTTTACAGCTGTTTCCGCCAGCGGAGCGTCTCTTGGCTCGGTGCTGCATGCCTTTGAGAGGCTTTGTCTCCTTCACACCACTGCCACTTTCACAGAATTAAAGCAACAAGCGTGCCTCATGAGTAATGCGTGATGATTACAACAGATAATTACATCTATTTACATATAAATGTGATTGATACTTGTCCTACAGAGTTAAGCTTCCTTAAGCTGCTGTCGGAGCTGTTTGCCTCTGATCTTGTTATGATCTATCCATAATATTTGGATCCTCATTCTGAAGTTGCCTAATTAAATGATCATTCGTGACAAGTAAACAATTGCTGATGATTCTAATTAACGGTGGATGAACACTGTGAGGCGTTAGACGCTGCATCTTACAGTGTTTATTAGAAGATGGGATTAATGCAGCACCATAAGGAGTGATAGTTTAGATCTGTTGTTTTTTTCCCCCAGTGGCAGACTCTGAGTGACTGCTGCACAACATGCAAAGAGGCCACAGGCTTAATTGATTAGGTGCTGTCATCCACAACATCGACCGCTCTCATAAGAATCTCAAATGAACACTCGAGTGATAATGCCAGCACTCGTTAGATTCCGAGCGCTGTGGGACTCTCGGAAATGTCAAGACAAACCCGAATGATTCGAAAACAGAGGGAAAAATAAATAGATAAAATGGAACAAACCCCATTTTTATTCCAACTAGCAACAATATCTTGATTATGTATTTATTATTCAAAGATATAATCAAGATTCTTCTCCTTTCCCCTGCTGTGCTTTCTAATTTCCACAGGCCCAACCCGAAGCCGCAGGGTGGAAGTGTTGAGAACATTTGCTCACCCTGTGTGGCTTCGTGTCAAACATGCCCTGTAGTCAGGTTGCGCCTCAACAGGAACGCAGTCAGACTGCTTATTAAAAGTTCGGCTCGAAGCCCACAGAGCTCCAGGATTTAACGTGCCTGCAGCTTGCCAGTGAGCTGCAGGTGCAAAGTGTTTGCCAAACACGTCTGGTTGGAGGTTTGACCTCCGGTCAGAGTGAGCCTTCAATTCCTTTGACATACTCTAATAATCTTGACTCACATGGGAAGTTTCACTCTAGTATTGTGGTACACCGTGACCTTTGAAGAAATACCAAATGTCTGAGAGATGATTTTATGTACTATATGTAGTGGTTAAGGCTCAAAACTGGGGTATAATACAAAATTTCCACTAAAAGTAGCGTCTTTCAACAGGCTTTACAATAAGTACACTTGATAACAAATAAGCCAATCAAATCCTGAGTTTTGATCCTTAGAGCTCAGAGGACTTCATTATACACATACATGGAGTTATTTTCAGTAACTACCACCAACTCTCAGGGGACAAAGCCGACAAGCTACAGCAACATAAGGTGGTGGTGAACACCAGGGTCGCTCAATTACATGTTCAGCTGGGCCAGATTTTCAGACCAACACATTTAACAGGGCCAGGAATTACCTTTAGCTTGTAAGTAGCAGGTAAGAGCAAAACGTTTTTTATGGCAGACGTCACTGGTTTTAATCTTGCCGTCATTTAGCACCTCATCTACGACAGCTAGCGTACAGTCTGTACATGTCGTCTTCTTTACCAAAATCCAGGTATGCTGCTGTAGCTCTCTTGGGATGTGCATGACCGTACTACGCTAGCAGAGCTCCGGTTGTAAAATGCAATCAAACTCTACTTTTGCAGACCTTTCCTAGGTTGCCTTGGGAAAACTTGCCCAGAATGTCTCGTGTTTTTCAGCATGGTGCCTCCTCACATTGTAATCTTTAAATACAGACTCTTTGCAAATTAAACGCATTGCTTTTGCGTTAGAATGTGACGGTAAAATAAATTTATTCTTTGGTCCACGCTGGGTTTAATCAAAAGTTTTTGTGGTCAATTTTACATTTGGGGTGGAGAAAGACATGTTTTTATTATGCTAATGCTACTAACACTACTTCAAGACAACAACACGTTGCATTATGGGTTCAATATCGCTAGGCTACCAAGAGTTGTATTCATGGTCCATACTACAGTAGGAATTTCTAAAAGCTTTTCTTTTTCTTTTCTTTTTGCAGAACCAGAGGCTGGGCCACATGGAAGTTGGTTCTGAGCTGCATATCCTACATGTTGTGTTGTTCCACATTTTCTGATTTCACATCTTTGAGATAATTAGGCTAACTTATCATTTTTGGCTGAGCCACAGACATCAGTCCACTCAATGACTCCAGCAGTAAGCCTCCATGCATGACAGCTGGCTTAACCTGCCAGCTGTCATGCAGACAGATTAAATTCATCAGTCTTATCGCTTTTATTCCTCTTTGCTGTTTACAGTTTGAGAGACTGCAAGTGAGTTGCTATGGTCAGTAAATGTGAGTTTCTGTTAAGAAAAAGCAAGCTGTACCCGCTCCGGCAGCCATTGTTTAAAATGTTTAGATTAGCTGTGTGCAGCTGACAGAGCTGATAAATATCTGGAACTACTGAAGTCATTTTATGCAGAATTGAATACTGTATAAACATTGTTTATACAGTATTCAAAAGAAGGCATGCATGCACACAAATGCAGGCTATAAATAATCATGCTCAAAGAACATGCAACCTCTAGTGGCCATGAAAGGAACTGCATGTGAATGATAAAAAATGGGGGATACATTCTAAAAAGAAGGGATTTTAGGCCGATCCAGGACCTTTTCCTGACCCTAACCAGGGGAAAAAACATGATGGGTTTCACTAAAACCCTTTCACCAAAAAACTGTTTTTGACGGAAGCCGTGCTTGTTTATCTTTTCTTTTTAATCATTACTTCCGAGATAAGTAAATTTTCTTGTTAACTTGGGATTATGAGGACTGTTTTTACAAGACAGATTACCCCCTCATCTCAAGAAAACAAACTTTATTTTCTTGAGACTACAATATGTTAAAGGTTGGCTCAGAAAGGTTCATGAGATATTTCTGCTGATACCAAAAGAGTTAAGTTTCTCATATCTTACGTACCTTTTATCAAATTTCTCTTGAGAGACTTTTAACATTTTCTTTTATATTCTGGTTTGGAGGTCTTTCTGTGACAAATAAGAAGTATCTGAATGACATCATCACTGTGCTCCAAAGACCTCCGCTCTCTTTGGAATGCATGGGCGGTCCAGAAAGCAGGCACAATATTATCCCACCCTGATCATGTACTGAGAGGTGAATTTATAATCATGCCCTCAGGTCGGCGGTACTATGTGCCGGTGCAGAAAACAAAACTGCTATGCAGATTCCATTATCACTTAAATGCACAATTACAGGATTGAACTGTGATTTTCTTTTTTTCCTGTGAATTGTGGTGAACTGTGAACTTACTGTGAACTGTTTCTGCTGGTGGTTGTGCTGATGTGATGATGCTCGATGGTGGATGGAAACTGTTGCGTTTTTTGTTTTTTTTAATCTCTTTTGCTTTATTGTATTTCTGTCTCTGTGGACAGGCTGACTGTAGGGATGAATTACTCTTCGGGGATTAATAAAGTTTTCTGAATCTGAATCGAAAGTAAGTGGTTACTGTGTTACAACCAATTTCATCCGTCAAAATAGACCCCATGACAGCTGGGGAGGACTTACAAGTCACGTGTGATTCTGTGAATGAGTGATCAGTAAAACTCAACTGTTATCTTTACAAGTCAGACATATTGTAATTTAAACGTGTCAGACTCAGAGTACATTTATTAATGATGGATGTTCCTCAATCTGGCTTTTTTTTTAGCTTGCATCTGTTGCTGGCACGACTGCACTGGAGGATTCCAGTGGGATGCGCCCTGGACCTAGTTGAGATAGTGGGAGAGAGGATGATGATGATGGCTAAGCTGTCATCTATGTTGGAGATCAGCATCCCCACCACCAACTGGTAGGAAGTGTGGACTAGAATGTCAGATGGGATGACTGAATGGTTAATTGTGTTAATATATTAAAAATGTATACATATATCTGTATGTATACATGCTTATGGGCAGCAACTGGATGGGTTGGACACCAGTATATCAGCTGTCACACTGCTTCTGTCAGTGAAACCTGTAATTATACTGTTACTATACATGCATCCTGCTGTAAAAGGCGTTTCTCACAACAGTCTGATTACAGTCATTTTCCGTCTTCTAAAGGTAAACGTATGTATAAAGGGTATTAACAACTGCACACCTGCAGTGACAACTACGATTCAACCCTTTTATGGAGCAGGTTAATTGACTTATTTCTCAGGGAAGTCTTTTTATACTCTGTGGTTCCACAGTGGTTGGTTGCCTCCCCCATGGTCAAAGCAACCCCCACGGTCCTGACTGCAGGAGCAACTGCTAATTATATAACTGAACAGGAGACTTACTCAACAGATAACTAGGAAAAATAACATTTACATTCGTTTTTCTGTTGGTTTTCTCATGAATTATGTTGAAATATTATTTCGAACTGAGGCGTATGGGTGTTACAGATAACTTGTAATAAAAGCTGATATCACAGCAAAATAAAGGGTGAAATTTGAACATCCCTGTTGAAAAGATTAATTCTGCTGGATACAAGCCAGAACATGCTTTGGGAACATCTTTGAGAATAAAGAAAAGACTTCTCTATCAAAATCTGAAAGACTGAGATAAGATAAGGCATAAAGAAAACAATATGAAGGCAGAGAGGGGAGCAGACATGAAAGGGAGGCCTTAGAGAACAAATGTCTATGAGATGCTGAAGTGATTGTCAGGTTTTCTATTGGAGCTTTTGAAGAGCTGTATGGTTTGTACAAAAGGAGGGTCAGTGAAGAGATAAGGGTAGAATGGGTGATCTGTCAGAACACACGCATGGAGAAATCCTACCATGCCAAACAAAGAGAATGAAAAATACAGAAGAGAGAAGAGGTGGCATGGATGTAACCTCTCCCAGATCCTCCAAGACATTTTCTGAGCCGGACCTCATCAGAGAGGTGAAGATGATGAGCAGATAAAAAGAGAAAGACCTTATCTCAGAGGATGTGGTCTTGCATTATTCATGGCATTAACTGGAGGCCACACAGTCTGCAGGCTCTAGGAGGGGGCATGGGAGTCAATGTGTGTTTTGTGGACTTGGAGAAGGTGTTTGACCGTGTACCCCGCGGGACTCCTGTGGGGCATGGAGTATTGGACCCCTTGTATGTGTTGTTCAATCCCAATGACCAGTGTCAGAGCTTGGTCTGCATTGCCGACAGGAAATTGGATTCATTTCTGGTGAGGGCTGGACGAAGTTTCCCTTTGTCACAGATTTTGTTCATAACTTTTAAAGATAGAATTTCTTGGCACAGTTGAGGTGTTGATGGGGTCCGGTTTAGTGGCCTTGGGATCGGGTCTCTTCTTTTAGATGATGTGGTTCTGTTGGTTTCATCAGGCCATGATCTTCAGCTCTCACCGGAGCAATTCGCAACCGGATGTGAAGCTGTTGGGATGAGAACCGGCACCTCCAAATCCGAGACCTTGGTCTTCGGCTGGAAAAGAGGTGAGTGTCCTCTCTGGGTCGGGAACGAGATCCTGCCCCAGATGTATGAGTTCAAGTATCTTGGAGTCTTGTTCACAAATGAGCGGGAGATTAACGAGTGGATCGGTGCGGCGTTGGTAGTGATGTGGACTCTGCATCGGTCTGTTATGAAGAAGAAGCTGAAGCAGAAGGTGAAGGTGAAAATATCAATTTACCAGTTGATCTACGTTCCTATCCTCACCTATGGTCACCACAAGCGACCAAAATAAGTTTCCTCCATAGGGTGGCCAGGCTCTCCCTTAGACATAGGGTGAGAAGCTCATCTGGGAGGGACTTGGAATAAAACCCCTGCTCCTCCACATCCAGAGGAGCCAGATGAGGTGCCTCGGTCATGTGGCTAGGAGGCTTTCTGGGCACGTTCCACTGGGAGAAGAGCCTGGGGAAGACCCAGGACACACTGGAGGGACTATATCTCTTGGCTGACCTGGGAACGCCTTGGGATTCCCTCAGAGGAATTGGAAAAAGTGGCCGGGGACAGAGAAGTTAGGGCTTCTATGCTTAGGCTATTGCCTCCAGGACCCATTCTGGATGAGCAGTGGTGGATGGATGGATGGATGGATGGATGGATGGATGGATGGATGGATGGATGGATGGATGGATGGATGGATGGA
>JAOXYM010000022.1:22487560-22523571 GCA_028567055.1 Leptatherina wallacei | reverse complement strand
TTCTGAAACATTTTGCATCACTTTATGGTAAAAAGTGATGCGCAGTGATGCACCCCTAATGGATACTATGAAGCATATGCATCGGAACATGTTTTGGCAAGTTCCCCAGCTGACGAACCAAAACTTAAAGCCATAAATTGGCATACAGCTGCAGCCTTTTGTCCATCATTTGTGTTTTTTATATACTTATTTCAGTCCATTTTCAGAGCTTGCAGATGCGTTGCCAGATTGTGCAAACGGAGCAACACCACTGGAATTCATTGGGGCAGTGATGAGCAGTATGGCTCACATGCAACCAGTAAAAGGAACAAAGAAGAAGAAGAAGCCACATTGACCACACAGACCATCGGCATGTGTTCTACTTTTAACATTTCTTTCTGAGAATGTATATTATCTTGATCTCTGTTACCGTCACCATGTTTGCTACTGTCTGAAACTCAGAAGTGAACTCTAAACTCTGCTCTGCCCTCTAGTGGATGTATTGTCTCACAACCATGACAACGTAAAGCATGCATAGGAGTATGTGGAAACGTTTGACAACATTACTTATTCACGTACGTAAAGGCAGCAGAAATGAGGCTAAACTTCATCCCTGTAGGGAAAAGATTAGGAAAACATAGAGTACAATTTTTTTTAATGCTGTGGACAAAGAAATTAATTTGCGTTCTTGTTATTTTGAGGGACTCCGGTCACTGTTGTAGCTGCTAGCACAGGGGTAGGCAAGCTCGGTCCTAGAGAGCTGCAGTCCTGCAGGTTTTCCACGTTTCCCTGCTATAATGAAATGAATGAAAAATACTTTATTTATCCCTCTTAGAGGGAAATTATTGAACTATACCACACTATAATACACCTGATTCAAATCAAAATGGATCCATCAGCTTCTGCTCAGTGCCCCATCATTTGTATGAGGTGTGGTGAAACATTTTAACACTGCAGAACTGCAGCTCTCCTTCCCCTTGCCTTCCCCTGAGCTAACAGCTGGACAACTTCCTCTCATATCTTGCCTTTGATTTTTCATTGATTCTTCACAACATGTGCATTAATAATACTGTATAATGATCTGTTCCTGTATTTTCCAACACAATGGGTTAACCTTTCTGAGAATGAAGGTGGTCCTTTGCAGATTCAAAGGAGGAATCTCCAATCACAGCATTGATGGCAGATTTTTCTCATTATAAGTCCTTTAAACACAAACAAATAAACATCCAATTGTTATATCACCCAGGATAAAAAATAGGATTTTTATTGGAGGGGTAAATGGCAAACAGCTTACACTGCTGTCAGTGGCGATAACAAAAAGTTAACTTTCCTCACCGCATTACAGAGTGCACACCAGCCACTTATTGCCTCACTCGATTGTTCCAACAGAAAATGATAGAAAACTTGAGCAGTGAGGCTGCAGTGAAAAACAAATAATCCTTTTGTAAGTCCTTTAGTAAGCAACCGCTCCAACACAGCACTACATGTCTGCATTAGCAGGCCAGCAAACAGTGAATATAAATGTGTTTTTGCCTTCCAGCATAACTTGTTTTTCTTGCATGTCAAATTCCACCAGTTGCTTTTTGTCTGACACACAATCCTACACAGTTCTTGCACATCCATGCACACGTTTGCATTGATTAGTAAAATATGCAGAAGATAAAGAGAGAAAACCTTTATTTGGGTTATTTTCTTATTCTTTCTTTAAGGGTCAAATATTTGCATTGACAAGCTGTACTAGACGTGTGCTGTTTCCCAATGTCTGTCTTACAGATTTATGCATAACTTTTAAAATGATTAACCTACAAATCAATGCCTGCTTTATTCCAGTAATTGAGAGTCGAGGTTTTAAATTTGATTATAATCAGAAAAGTTGATTAGGAGTTTGTGAAATAATTAGCCTCCATTATGGACTGGCTGGCATCTCCTTTACTCCTGATGGTTGGAAACCTATTATCACCCCAGCAGATTAAAACAATGCAACACTTTTCACATTCATATTTCATTTCCAGTGCGCAGGGTCTGATGAATGAAACCCGACTGGAGATCATCGTCTGACAGAATCCAGTCCGGGGAGGGAGAAGAGGGTGTTACATGGGGGATAACAACAGACACATAAATAACACAACGCAGAGGGAAAGACAATTTAAAATGATTCTGCTAATTAATTTTTTTTCCAAAAGCCATTAAAATAGTTTTAGTGCTGTTTGAGCAAAGTGTTATTGTAATTGCATTCATCTAAAGCACATCAAACGATGAAAATGATGCAGAGTGGAGAAAAGATAGAGCCACTGCTGGGTCACATCATTATATCAGTGTTTCACCATCTCCATCCATTTTACACAGCACGTAGTTTAATAATCAAGTCCTTATTTCTTCATTCTTTATTTATGTATGGTTCATGATCTCAGCCATAGGTTTGATGTAGAGGGGGGGAAGATGTATAATGCATAAAGTTGTCCATGCTGCTACACGTTTGCCCATGCAGAAAGTGATGCATTTATTGGTTATTAAAGCAGAATGTAAAGGAACCCTGCTGGTCTGAGTATCCGGGGCTTGTTTTATGTTTCTACTTAATTAATGTATTTCAATGTTACCTTTGATTCTATGAGAGCTGGAAATAAAACTGATTTGAAAACATTATCCAAATAGAAAGTACAAGAAGAACCTCCTGCTCTAGCAGAAGCCAAAAACGTTGGGGTATACGCAAAGTCTTGGATTTCACTGCAAAGGTTATAAATGTAATCTTTACATGTATAACGTCCACATTACATGTTTGCATGTAATCTGGATGAATACATTTCCCCCCCAACTCTACAAAAAGAAAAGTTCCATCTGGTTGCTAGTACCGTTAAAGGACCAAACCGGAACAAACCGGTTTTGCTTTTACACATGTTCAACCTTTGTTCACTACAGACCCCAGATCTGGGGCTTTTAATCAGCACTTATCAAAACATATATATACTATAAACATCGCAACAAATCTCACAAATGTTCCTTTTAATATGACACCAGAGTTATTCACATATACCTTGTGGTTGCAGAGATATACTTATTTTATTAAGAGTATGCATTTTTAGATAGTTACGGAAACCTTTAAATCTTCCCAGCAAACTAACAGACAATCACATATCACCATCCTGGCTCTTATCTTAGAGGAGAAATAAACAAGATTCATTACCAGAAAATTATGTGTATGGATAACTTTACAAATCTAACAAAAAAAATTGTCCATTTCTAAATTAAGAGGTTTTTTTGGACTATTAAGTAAACATTTGATTTTGGTCATGCAGAATGCTCAGAGGACTCCGTACAGCTGTCTGCTGGGCTTCCCTTGTTGGACATGTGCACGTGAAATTGCGAGTTCTGCTGTAGTGCAAAATAAAGAAAAGAAAAAGACTTTATATGAAATGCTTAATCTAAGGTAGGCCTATAGTTAATGTGTATTCTTGTTTGATATTTTATGCAATGATTGTGATCTGTCATCCATCTTTGCTACAACCTGAATGTAGTATTAGTTACCAGCTTTAAACGCAACAGTCTTAACCATACATGAGCTCAATGACACTTTTGTCCTCAGGTGAACTGTATAAGAGTCATGACTGCAACATGTGGGGCTTCGCTGTAACAATGGCGCAACTGGTTTTGCCTCCTTTCTGTGTTCTGACACTTTCCGAATGCTTCAAGAGGAAAACAGCTGAACTTGAGAAGATAAGGGCAAACAAACCCGTGTGGGAAGTCTTAAAATACCCCTTTAACTAGGGCAGCACTCGAGGCTCGGGGTGTAGCACGCTGCACGGAGAACCTGTCCACGCAGACGGGGACACGACTTACATAAAGCAACACGAGGCATCGCGGGATCCCTCTAAACTGGAGCTTCTGATAATAAAAAATGCCTGTTGAGGGCCTCGGAGTGATCAGGACTGAAAAGTCATCATCTCACCTGCTGCAAGGCGACCCAGATGACTGAGCAGGTGGAGCACAGAGCCAGGGATTAACTCCAGAACCTCAACTTTGAATTTTCTGCCCCTGCAAGCGAAGCAACTTCTACAGCTGGAGAGTTTTAAAACAACCGAAAGGAGCAGGGATGGTTAAAGATTCATGGGCTGTATTTTCGCAGCCATCCGTTTCACTGATGAGGTCTACAGTGAGGGATTAGGGAACCTTGCATATTGTTAAAAGTAAATTGGTGCCTTTCAAATCTCACAGCAGTCTGTCCTGCACATATAATGAATTCCAGTAATGAACTGGCCTTATACAGGGAAGCACACTATAAGCTGTAAAGTGTTGTACTATGCAGACCACATTTGTCACCATTACAGTCAATATTTGGTGACTGCCACAAGATGAATGTGGCCCCGGGGAGCAATGAAAGAAGCTTGGTCTAATATAATGTGAGTCATGATAGTCTCTGTGGCTCCTGTTGGCCCAGGTAATGGTCTGCATTATACAACGCAACACCAGCTATTCTGTCACCTGCCCTCGATGTTCATTTGTATATATTAAACAATAAAAAACATTAGTTTGAGAACAAGAAAAGTACTACGATTCCAGCAACAGAACAGCAAAAAGATATAGTTATAGCTGAAACTGACATGGAAACTGGGTTTTATTTCTGAGGCAGAGCTGACCCAAATACCTCCTTTTCCATTTGCACTGGTTGTCTCTGGTGACCAAACTTAACGTGGAAACAATTCAACTAATTGGGAGACTTTAAATGGAATTGTTCTTTCCCTGTAAAATGAATCGTTCCCAAACTGTCTTATTCAGCCTGCAGAAAACAATGATTGTGTTGGTCTGTTAGCGGCGTCTTCTACTCACTTCTTAAACACATTTCTCTGATATTCTTTAAAACAAGCTGTGGGGAGACGTTAAAGTATTGGTTTCTTTTATTTTTATTGTGCAGCAAGGCATATAGCTAATGATGGATAGAGAGTCGACACAGCAGCAAAGTAACTGTAGCGAGAATGTTAGCATGTAATATTAGCATTTAGCACCACAGAAGCTGCATGCTAGCACGGTGCAGTGAAAGGCTGTGTTTACTAGTGTCACTTCAGCTTAGTGTGACTTTCAAGCTTTTTTTTTTCTTTTGTGTTTGAAGTAAAGGCTCGGCATCCATGCTGTGTGACCTCCATCACCCCGCTACAATACACCAGCAGTGAAGTGACTGTGTTGGTGGGGAAAAAAAATAAAACTCTAGAAAAAGAAAGGCAAAGCTGCACTGACCAAAGCAGACATGCACGCAGCAAGATTATACAACCCATCAAGTGAACTGCTCCGAAAGCTGACGGGCTAAAACGGAGCTCTCTGGAAAGGCAATTTAAAACAATAACTGTGAGTTTTCTCTCCTGCTCAAAGAAAAAAAAATCAAAATTTAAGCCCTAAACCAAAGACTGGAGTTACATCTAAGCCATTTAAAGGTGGGTTTTTAGGAGTTTAATTGATGACCATGAAATCAATTCACAACAACATCATCTCGAAGCACTTTCACAGACACAGTCCGATTCAATCCAATTCACTGTTGTCCAATTATACTCTCATTAAAACAAAACCATTATATGAGCCATATTAGTTTAATTTATAACTGTGTTCATATGAACTAAATCATAAAAAGCAATTGCTTAGTAAAGGAAACCAACACATTGCATTGAATCTTTTCTCATTAATCACAGAGGGAAATTATAATTTTCTGTGTGAAACAAACAAAAAAAGGAACAAAAAAAACACAAGAGATAAAGAATTAATAGAAAAAAAATAGACAAGTATAATAAAATAAATGAATAAATGGCTACATGGTTGGCATTGTTGCCTCACAGCAAGAAGGTTCCTGGTTCGAGCCTCAGCCGGTGGGGTGGGGTGGGGGGAGATGAATCAGGTTTTTCTATGTGGAGTTTGCATGTTTTCCCCGTGTGTGAATGTGAGCACCCCCCACTGTCCAAAGACAGGCATGTTAGGTTGGCAACAGGTGGCAGCCTGTCCAGGGTGTACCCTGGACCTGACCACCCCCCCCCCCCCCCCCCCCCCCCCCCCCCGATAAGTTGGTGTGTAAATGGATTGATGGTTAAATAAGAATGGATAGAATCCATATAAAAAGTTGCATAGATAAAAACATACATCATATAAACCTGGATGGACTGTGTCACACAACTATACAGTTAATATCCAGGTGTTCTGCAACTGGCACCTCCAGCAGGAGATTTTACCAACTTAATATGTTTTCCAAAATCTTAAATAAGGGCTGAACTATCGAGGACAAAAATCTCATTTTAGGGGAGATTGAGGTTGTGGAATCCTACAAGTATTGGTGTCCTGCTGGATGATAAATTACATTTGATAACGAATACGGAGGTGGTCTCAAGAAGGCTCAGACAAGGCTCTTTCTGAGGAAGCTCAGATCTTTCACTGTAAATAGGAACCTTCTTTATGTGTTTCAACAGGGAATTTTAGCTGGTGTTTTTTTTGTTTAAAGAGCTGTGGTTGGGATGGGCATCACCCCTGATTGTCTGGACATCATACCGGTAAGAGGTAACAAACAAAAAACTGTTTCATTAAAAAGAAATCCTTTACACAACTTCTTTAATAAAAGCTCTTCTAGTGAATGTCTTGTTATGCTTCAGTGTTCTACTTAAAGTCTTTTCTTCCTGCAGCTGTCAGATTTTTTAATGATCACTGAACCATGTTTTTAGTATCTTGATTTTTCTTGTGGTTTTTTGTTATGCTGCATTTTATAGTTTCTATGTTTGGAAACTGAATGCATGTGATGTTTGGTGGCAAATACATTTCCCCTCCAGGGGGATTAATAAAACTTATCTCATTTTAACTTATTCATGGCAAGACTCATCAACAAAGACCATAGCACTCCACTCGGTATCAGCTTGCTTTAGACATTTCTCTATTAGGCTGTCACACTCGGGTCGGGTTTGAGACACATTGCACCCGGATCAAGAAGCAGATTTAAGGTTGTATTGGATTAAATGCATCGACCAAGATGTGGTTTTTCAAAAACAGCTTTCACAAGCTAAACCCTTCCAGCCAGACAGAGTCTCTTCAGGGGCCAACGGCTTGCTCAGTGAGTCGGCCGAGCAGGTAAATCCAGTCACACACAACCTGAAACCATCTGACCATGAAGCATTTATTTTTTCCAGCAGCGTTAGGGGAGCCATCCTCGCCTCCCTACCTTTGTTTTTCACCCCTGGATCCTTCAGCTTCAGAAGAATCAAGCATCCACTGCTGTCGGGACGCTTGTCAACAAACAAAGAGAACGCCTCTGGGCCGCTCGGCATCTCTAGCTCGGCTGGACATCAGCATGAACGCACAGTATGAGGCTTATGTCCATATCGCACCCCGTGTGCGCATCATATCCAACCTCCTCCTGCTGCACTTCTACACACTGCAGGCAACTCCATTTACAAAAGGAGGTGTTGCTGTGTTTGCAAAATACAGAGCACGCTGATGTTTCTCATGAATTGTAAAGAATGATTTGAATATTTTATATTTTGCAGTTGTTAATTGTTTTACCTCTGCATGAATATGCGGAATATTGTGGATACAAACAGATTTATTGAATATTTAAAGCTAACAAAAATAAATTCAACAATAAATCCACTGCACAGTGGAGTGCCCGTTTCCCTGTGCTTTGGTCTGTTTTGTTTTTGTCGCTCCACAAAGAAAAACTTAGATTCAACAGCATGCATCAACTTATTGATCAAGAGTACATCTTTAAACCACCTCTGAAATCTGTCTGGACACCCCATGTGATTGACAGGTCATTAGAGGTGGTGGATGGAAACGTTTTTTCCAGACATGCATGGATCACCAGTATTACTACACCAGTTTGTAGTCAATTTTAAAGCCGTTTCCTAATTAAAAAATATCAACATGTGGCTGCACATTTTTAGAAGAGATTTTGTCCCTGTGTAAGTACAACTACTAATGCTATGTAAGGCTAACCTGACGTTAGCATGAAGCTACGTAGCAGTGCTAATCTCGCTATATGCTAGCACTAGATCACTTTTAAGATAATGTGGGAAAACCGGTTATTTAGATTTCAGTGGGTGTTTTTAGTGACTACAATCAAATCAAGATTTTCACACTGGAGCTGAAAGTTAACTATAAAGATGCTCAAAGATTAGCTTGTATCCACATTACTTAGTGCTGACTAAGCTAGCGCTAGCTGATCCAGTTTCATTTAAACAGGAGGCTAGCAAAGCTGCTACCTGGTTTTAAAGTAGCAACAGCATAAAAATGTGAAGAAAAATATCCTGGAACCAGTCCTGGAATCAGGTCAAGACAGACCCCAGTCCCAATGTCAGCAGTCCCAACAGCTTCCAACGTGGAGCTAGCCATGTAGGTCATTGTGATCAGTCACAAGGATTCAGTCTACCACCACCAGACAGGAAACTACTTCCTGTACACAGTCACATAGGAAGTGACAAACCCCTTCCGACAATAATTTAAGGATGTCAAATTCCATCCTTTTTTGGTTGGATCTGTAAGTTTGGGACCCCAACTGAAGGGTCCCACAAAAGTAGGACAGCTCGGATTGGATACGCTGGCACCCTTCCCAGGTTTTGCCTGTGGAAACGCAAAAAAATGTGCACCGTCAGAGCTTGACCCCTTGGTGGAAACGTGGCTTTGGCGGATAGAGTTCAGGATTGCTACTGATTTCAGAATCTCACCTCAATATTTCTCTGGATTGAGATTGCCTCTGCCCCACACCATCACCCTGCCTCCACCAAAAACTGTTACTCTATCATTGCAGCAATCAGCATGGCGTTGGTCTAGAAGACGTGGCAAGTTTTTCATTGCAACCCTCCGACTCAACCCAGAAATAAAATTTCCTTACAAATGTGGCTCCATTTAAACAGGAAATAAGCAGGCTTTTCAACTAGCCTATATACGATTTGTTGCCAAGAAGCCTCGTTAAACCAAAGAAACAATCCACCAAACACAAAGTACATAAAATGGTACTCAGTTTCAAATTCACAATAGAAATCCCATTTGGTGTTCAATCATAAAAGAACATAAAAAAAGACATTTCATCTCTAATATCTTATAGGAACAGTGTTGCATATACTTGGAATATTCCTATAAATAAAAAAAAGTTCTGTTTGCTCCAACTAATGCAGAGAAACCCCAGGCTAGGCACCATTAACTCCCCAGTGCAGAACTTATGGTCACAGCATAACACAACACCAGGGGGGCACTCTGAAAGGCCAACAGGGGCCCAAAATGAAACATTTCTAGAAAATAAATCTGAGGGGTTTGAAGCAGCACGCAGCATGAAAACATCAACATTTATCTCAGAGGATGACATCTGGACTAATGCCCATCATTTTATTTTAAAGCGATGCTTCTTAAAGTCCCTGAGGTGTATTGGAGGATGAGATGCGGTTTGGAGACGACCACTGTGTTGAGGTTTCACTTGGAATAAAAACAAAAGAATTTTAATAGAAAATACAGGGTAGGCGGTAGCAGAGAGCTGGAGACAGGGAGAGTAATAAGGATCTAAGTTATTAATTTGGTGTCTGATCTTGACAGTGTGGGTATTAAAGCAGAAAGTAGGCCACCAATCCCAACCAAAGATCATGCAATTTTTCTGAAATGAACATTGTCGGTGCAAAGGCCAATAAAGCAGAGATGCATCACCCTGCACATGCTCCACAAAGGGGCCAAATGTTAAATATGTTGCCTCTCAGAGTGAATTCCACCTCCGTTCTGGTCTGGGTTGCTACTGCTTGTCTGCAAACCTTGTCACATTTTAATCGTTGCTGCTTAAATATCTCTGGCAACATCAGCTAACTAAGCTTTACAACATGAGAACATGAAAGCCATCAGCAAACAAAATGAACGGAAAGTGATGTTAACAGGAAAAGGTTTGATCTTCCAATAAAAGGAGCGACAGCCAGAGTGTGTCTGATACTGAACGGAGCCTGGAAAACCAACAAAGCATCACTTAACCTTCTCTGATCCTTCCTCAAATACATTTTAATCGCTCTGTGCTGGATTTGTTTTGTCAGGCTTCTTGCACGCCGGCTCTTTGCAGACGTCTGCCTCCGCGAGCCCCTGCACATTCCTCCCTGAAATCTAATGAACTCATCGAAAATGTGACGTTTCATTTATAATCTCGGCTGACTGCTCAGCTAATTGCATTTCCTCGTGAAAAAAAAATCCCATGTGCCCGCCGAGGCCCAAGTGAAACACTAATGAACGTCAGAAATGCCAAATATTTATCTGACTTTCATTAAGAGTTGTGGAGATGCATTGGAGATGCTCATCTAGAAGCCGGGATGAGACTCGGCGTGAATCTGATGAATAGCAGAGAGGTTTAGCCGAGATGTAAGACAACTGATCTGAGTGCAAATGAGGCGTGTTATTTTCAGTTTGATTAGATGTTCTTGAGCACTTTACCAAGATGAACTATTAACTGTGTCGATAAATGAATGGAGCAACCGGGTCTGAGTCATGCGCGGTTTCATTGGGAGGGTTCCTGTTGAATTAATACATCTCATATAATTTTAATAACTCAACATGTTGTTCAACTTCGCAAAGATGTGAAAAAGAAAACTAAAAGAAACAACAGTAGCGGTTGAATCCAGTAAGATGAGTCATAAAATTAATCTTTAATTGATTGCATATTGCTGTTTAAAACAGTTGCAAAACTTTGTGTTCGGATGTGGAATAACATGATGTTTCATAGAACCAGAGGTTTAACTGGCTTCAAGCATTTAATCCCACAAGATGCATCCATCCCATCCAATACACTTTATTTCTAATTTCTCTTTTATTCTAATTGTTGACTTCTTTGTTCCCCCACTACTTACATTAGACAGCATGCCTTGTTGTAAATAGTCCTACAGCAATTTATGGCTCCCCATAAATTTCTGAATCCTTTTCAAAACCCTTATTTGTACTTTTTAAGGCCATTCATCATCTTGTTTCTTCTTCCTCTCTGGTCCAGAGTGCTATCCCCTCTCGTTCCCTCAGATCCTCTTCCTCTCTCCATCTCACTATCCCATCGTTACCATGGGGACCAGGGATTTTAGCTGCTCTGCTCCCAAACTCTGGAACTCCCTTCCTCCCGACCCTCAGTATTGTTGACTCCCTCCCTCTTTTTAAATCTCTTCTGAAAACTCGTCTGTTCAAACTTGCCTGTAAATTTAACCCTTTTTCAATTCATCTGTCTGACTGCTGGATTTCCACAGTTTTATTCTACTCCTTTATTTTGTAATTTGACTGCTTCATTTTACTTTTGCTTTGAAATTATTTTCTTTGATTTGTTGATATTGTAAAGTGACAAATGTTCTATAAATAAAATGTATTAATATTATTATTGTTATCATTACTCAGAGGAATAAAGAAATCACATTTTACTGAAGGGGTTTGAAGCAACAAATGGAAGGGATGAAAATGGATCATGTAAAAGAAAATGAGTAATGAATTATGAAGAAACTTGACTAATTTAAAACATGACGAACATCATTTAACCAGCGTTAAATTCTTTATTCATCAACAGAAAATTCTGCAATTTTTCATTTAAGGAAAAAACTATAGAAGATACCAAAAATGGTTAAAAAATAAATTACTAAAAAAAAACTTGATAGTGATTAAATTAAAAAGCAGGCGAAATGGAAATGAACAACTTGATTTGAATAAAATGGACATTTTATTTGAAGGTATCAGCTTTTATTTGAGCATCAATTCATTTTTCATCTCACAAACATTTACTATGGAAAAAAAGGTCATTTCTTACTTTCAGCTTGAGAAAATGGGAAGGAGAAGCTCAACATTTACTATCTTCAGTGTGTTTAGCAAGCAGACTTTTCGGCACATAACTACAGTCCTTGGTAACACTCATGTATGAAATTTCCCTTTTATTTCTGACTTTATCAAAGACACACAGCTCTAAAGCAGACGATAAGAAAAAATATATAGAATGTCATCTTGGAGTGATGAAGAAATGACCTCTCCTGGTGGTAAAAATGTAAATTAAACACTACCTGCACCTTATTTTACAGTCTCCTCTAAACCATAAATGTTATTATGGTTCTGTTTATTAATCAGTTAAACCAAAACTCAGCTAATTATCAGAAAACTCAGTAAAAAATCGAATTCAATGGCAAGTCATGAATATTTTTAGATTTGCTTTCATTATTTGCTCATTAGAAATGTTTTCAGTCATGTTCCTGTTCCTTTCGTCCTTGAGGAGACTTTCCTGAAATGATAAATGTTGGGTCTCAGGTTGCAAACGATGACTGATGAATATATAATATCAGGTAAAAATGATGAAACATGGCTCTCTCTTCATTATGCTGCAGCTTTATTCAATCATTTAATTCTCCGCTTTCCATTCAAACATTTTAGAAATATATCTATTCTTTTTGTTCGCATGCATTTTTATCCCTTCCATTTTAAATAATTTCACATTTTTCCATTTATTATGATTCTGCACTATTAAAGACATATTTATGAAAATAACATTTTTACTGTTGCATGAGGACATTTTTGTAAACATCTTCCTGATTTCCTGAACAAGATGTAAACAATTGTGTTATTGTTAGCCTCATAACATATTTAAAGGTTTTATAGGCGATGATGCAGTCAGTAATATTAGAGTAGTCTACACTTTGACAGATTTAGCCAAAATATGACTTAATGCTGGCACACATTACAGGATTCTTCAAACCTTCACAGATCCTATAAGATCTCTGTCTTCTGATCTCAGTGTGTGAGACCACCACAAGCTAACTTGTCCTACAGCAGATTATCAGGTTCTTCACGCTCAATATTCCAAATCTCGCGTAGTCAACAAACGTGACTTCAGATATTAGTAACGTTACCACAATCATTGAAAACTATCAGGTAGAAATGTTTTGTTTGCTTTTACTTCATCTTCCGTCAGTCAGCTGAGTCAGCTCGCGTCTTGATTGGCTGGTCGTTGGTTGACCAAGTGTCGCTGTGAAATGGCACCGGTCACTTGCAAGTGCCCCAAACAGGGTTAAGAGTCCATATGCAAGGTGTATAACTGACTTAATAGCTGTGGCTGACTCATTCTTAGCTGATCAGCCAACTTGCTGTATTACCTCTTTTCTTTATTTATTTAGTGCAGCTGTGTGCTTATGATGTGTTCTTTATTACACATGCAATAATTTTATGGTTTTTAACATGAGTTTCTAGAAAGGCTGAGATTTGTTTTATTGTGGTGGGCGGGTTTTTACGCTGTGTTTGCGCTGGAAACTATCATATCTGGCAACCCTGCTCCGCTCCGAGCACCCTACACCCTACAGGATTTCTAGCCGCAAATATTAAACGTGTTCATTATTGACGATCTCTCCTTCCGAGCTGATCGGACCAAACAAAATCACCCTTAACCCCCCTCCACACCACAGGAAAATCAGACACTATGTCGTTTGTAAACATCAGCCAATCGGCCTTTGCTGGCTTTGATCGTAGGAGGGTGGATCGGGACAAAAATCTGCCCAATTATCCTGTAGTGTGTTCCTGCCGTTAGGAAATTGTGCTATGAGGCTAACGATATATGAGAAGTCTAATTTTCAGTCTCTGAAGCATCAAATTTAAATTTAAATTTTCATTAAAGTTAAAAAAGGACAAATCTCTTATGGAGACGTCTTAGAACTGGAAGAAGCATAAAAACATCTGTTTCTGTGCACCTGCTCCAACATGGTGAAACCTGGATTTTCTTCATTCACAAACACAATTTCAGCTTTTATATTGGATCACGTTGAGTCTGAACACTGGAAGCACAAACTTCTCCCTTTATGTGAATCCGAGAAGAAAAAGCGAGCCGATCTGCGGCTGCAATAACCACAAACACAAAACTCACCTGACATCTCCGATGATGGAGTGCAACCGTCTCACACATGGCTGCTGGTTACACAAAACCTTCATCCCTTCCTGCACCGAGGCTTTTGTAATAAAGCTGGGAGGAAATAATTACGCAGAGGCCGTGAAAATGGAACCAGATGCATTATTGTGCTTCTTTTTTTTTTCAATGCACAGTTTACTGAAAGACTTATTTCCTCAGCAGAAAAACACCACGGGCATGAGGATGCACTGTGTGCTCTCTCTCTGGAAACTCCACAGGGAATTAGAAGTGTTTTCCTAAACTCATAAAATAACTTTTCTGCAGCGCGCCTCCCTGGTTCCAGCTTTCTGTGTTGAATTCTGTTGCACAAATAGCAGATAAAGTCATTTTCAACAAAGTTGCTCCAGATCAAAGAAGCACTTAAAACTCAGACATCACGTAATGCTTCTTCAGAAAAACACTCATTAAGCAGCGGGTCTCCTCTTCATGACTGAAGAGAACTTTTAGAGCCGAGGTTAATTCAGAGTTTGTATGCATTCAGCCGGGCTGCAGAACAAAGAGCAGGTGGAGCTTATATTATCTAGCATCACACAAACAAAGCCATTTCTGGAGCCAAGAGGATCCCCGAAGGTGTCAGAGAGGAAACACCATCTGTGCGCAGCAAGACGAAGCCGACAGGACGACTGCCATGTTCAGACAGAGCGGGATTACATTTAAATTCTGTAACCACAGCAACAATAGACACACAGCAGAGGAAGATCTCATTAAATACAAGGCAGAGTGTGTGTGTGTGTGTGTGTTTATTCCCCTCAGGAATATGCAGCTGTTTTATCAAAAGACATTGATCTGAAACATTTTGCCGACAATATTTTAGATGCGATGCTGTGCAGAGCGTCAGCAGTCAAGCGGTGATGGTTGTTATGGCTGTCAAACAGGAGGTGAGGTTCCCACAGCTTTTCTGATGATCCTGCCTCATTTGTTCATCCAAATCTGAGCAGAACTTGTTTGTACAGCGAACAGAAAGTTAAACAATGGATGGGATTGAATGGGATTTTTCCTCCATCAAGGCTGGAGGTGCAGGTGGAGATATGTGGATCCTTGTTAGCAAGATTATAAAAACATCTGCTCAGCTAAATTTCATAATACTTTAAAAATCTCTCCCTCATTCTGAAATACTTAGAAACTATTTGGAGTCATGATGGCTGCTAGATAATCTAGAATGAATGGGTGTCAAAGGTCACAGGAAGGTCAGATAGGGTGGGAGTTATACAGTTTACTCTGCAGAGTATAACAGAAAACTGACATCTTACGATTTTTTATTTATTTTTGCTTTGCATTTTATATCAAACTAAACATTTGCATCATGAAAAGACCAAATGTGAAGAAAACATTAGAGATGCTCTCAAAAAATATGCAGTCCACTGAGATCGACTATTTTCTCATTTTAACAGAAGCAGAGACTTAGAATCGCTAAAAATGTGAAGATTTTCATGAGAATGTAGAACTGAATCACATTAGGAGTCTTTTTTTCCCCCTTTAGACTCTTGTTTGACATTCAGTCTGTTTGCATGAGAAAAACTACAAAATGCATGAGTCAGTTATCTGCAAAAATGCCTTCAAATGAACCTTCACAGCATATTCAATGGGACATAATTACTGCATAAACGCTGGGCTTTTTTTCCCACCGTTTCGTGCTGAAATCTAACAGATATCTCTGCACGCAGGCAAGCCAAGCACTCTGAGCTGTGCCACGGCCATGCAGCCTTCACTGCAGCCTTCCAATTACCAAACAAACAGGGAGATTGTCCTTTAACAGATCACGCACACGCTGAAACCTTGACAGCAGAGATAGATCTTGAAAATGGAGTCTAAGGACACGAAGCAGATTGGAAAAGAACACATCTGAGGTCTGTTCTCTCTTCAAAAAAGGTCACTTTTTCCCTCATTTTGTCCAAAGGTTGTGGACGATGTGCTTCCCATGTAGGATGTCTTTGAAAACCTGGCTTTTTTCCCCCTACCCTGCACCTTTCTGTTGTTGATAGCACAGGCGCCACATATGGGCGGATGTGTGCTCACGCCCGGTTCCAGTTTCACACCGTGTCTGGTTTCCTCCCGGTCTTCTCTCACCATTTGTTTCTTTCCCTCCTCGGCTCGTCTGAAGGATAAATTACAAATGATAAAAGCGTGTTTTGCATTCAATTCCCAGCAACACAAAGCCGACGCGTCCAGTAATGAGCTCATTATTATGCATATCGCAGATATCGAGAGGAATGGGCTTAAAAGCTTACACGTTTAATTGATTAGGGCGAGCGGGCAGCAGAGACGGCGCCTCGTAACAAAGATGGCTCTTTCTTTTATTTGAAGGTGATGATATCTGAACGACGCATCCGATGCGTTCTTATTAAATACAACAATAGTTTGACTTCTGGAAATGAATGAGTGGCACACTGAGGTTCATGGCCGAAGAAGAAACTGCTCGCTCTGTGTTTTTCTGTCACAACTTCATGTGTTTGATTAATGCTGCAGCCACAATCAGGATGAGGAAGGTCCTCAACCTGACCCAGATATTATAAAAGCTATCATCTATTTCTGGATGCACTGACTTCAAGTATGCTTGTAAATTTCTGCTTTCATTATTTTCTTTGTACTGATCATTGTTTTGTATGATTAGTTAGATTTCTGAGGTGATCTGTGGCATGTCTGAGAGCTCTAATGATTTCTCAAAACTTGTTTTTAAAGATGTAAACTCTCATTTTAAAATGGATTTAGTCATATTAAGTCAAGCTGTTTTTTTCTGCTTCTTCTTGTTCACCACACTCCCACCAACTGCTCTTTTCTATTATTTCACCTGCAGAATAAATCAGGCTTCATCATCGTCCCCCTGTTCTCATTTTTCCAAATGGTTTGCGTTTCTCTTCTGGTCCGGGACTATTCCTGAATGAAAACAATAGTGTCGTCTTTCAAGAGTGCTGGCAGTATAAGTGTAATATCATATGCAAATAAATATTAAGTCCACATGTACAACTGCTTGTTAACATAAATATCTAATCAGCCAATCACATGGCAGCAACTCAATGCATTTAGTCATGTAGACATGATGAAGACGACCCGATGAAGTTCAAACTACGCATCAGGATGAAGAAGAAAGGGGATTTAAGTGACTTTGAACGTGGCATGGTTGTTGGTCTGAGTATTTACTGGGATTTTCACACACAACCATCTCTAAGAACAGGAAACTGAGGCTACAATTCACACAGACTCACCAGAACTGGACAAACTGGTCTGATGAGTCTCCATCTCAGCTCCACATTCACATGCTAGGCTCAGAATCTGCTGGAAACATCATGAAAGCATGGATCCATCCTGCTTGGATCAACGCTTCAGGCTGCTGCTGGAGGAATGTGGCATGGTTTAACCAGCACAGCTTACCTGAGTATTGTTGTAGATCATGTAGCTCAGGAGGAAGAGCAGGCGTCTGCCAACCGGAAAGTCGGTGTATTGATTCTATCGGGGTATGAATGTGTGCGTTAGGTTAAAAGTACTTAGTAACTTAGTTTGTATGTAACAATAAAGAGCTGTGTGAGTGTGTCTGAATGGGTGAATGTGACATGTTGTGTCAAGGCGCTTTGAGTGTTCAACATATGACTAGAAAAGCACTATAAGCACAGTCCAGTTACCATGACATCCCTTTCTGAGCACAGTGGAGCATCTTCTGATGGCTACTTCCAGCAGGATGATGCACCATGTCACAAAGCTCAGATCAATGAGTTCACTGTACTCCAACGGCCTCCACACAATGTTTCCATCACTTTGTTCTGAAGGAAAAATGTGTCCAACCCAGTACTAGCCAGGTGTATCTAATAAACTGTCCAGTGAGTGCAGATGCCATTGTATAAACTGCAGTCATAGTTCAGTTTTTGGAATGAGTTGTGGAACAAATGATCTATTCCACGCTCGGCCCTGAGATTGAGCCTCCTGGACTTTCACCAAGCTTCTCCAAAAACACGAAATCAATCGGACAAAAAAACTTGAAGTTCTGTTTAAACCCAGAACATACAACTTTTTAACGCATATTTAACAAATACAAACCAAATTCAACATGAGCCTGGACAGTCACGCAGTCGATCTCGTCACAGACGAAGCGGTGAGACGAGATCGGGAGCTGACCTGGAACACCTTGTCATGTGTGCAGCTTTATCTCCACCTGAGCAGCAGCAGAGTCTTGGAAGTCGTGCTGCACTCTGTGGTGCAATGTGACCTGGATGAGAGTTGGAGGATACTTATCTAATATGGGGCAGTGCAGATTGCATTGTATCCACGGGGCCAGGTAACTCCGAGCTGAAAAACTTCAGGGACACAAAGTGCTCAAAGAGATGGCCTCCTCCATCACAGCCCGAGAGCCTCCGGTCTGGCCACGCGCCAAAAAGCAAAGCTGGAGGAATGTAATTGATCTGTTTACTCCATAATGATTACATTTCACCAGACGAGGGCTCGGAGGCTACGGCGGTTTGGAGCGTGGAGGCAGATGCTGCTTAACCTGCATATTTGGATGTTTTTAGTGATTCATTTGACCCTTTTGGCAAAAATCACGCTGGGAGCAAATTAAGTCTGACTTCAGCGTTTAATCCTGTTTGTAAATTGGCTTTAATAGTTAATCTTACAAGCATTCAGGAAAACCAAATAAATTTATTGGGCTTTTTTCAATCTGAAGTAGTGAACCAAGTTAAATGAGATGGATTACCTGCACCTGCATTTGTCCTCGTTAGAGCTCAGACTGGCCTCAGGCTACTTATAAGAGCAGGAAACGCAAAAAAGCTCATCTTTGGGTGGAGCTGGAAGACTAATAAAGCCTAAATCACAAACAAAATACCACAAACTGGTACTCAGCACATGAGCGAGCTGTAAACAAGAGATACACCACATCTGGATCAATTCTGTTCCTCTATGAGGGAAAAAACCAGTTAATAAGATCAATCTACGGGTTCCAGCCCTCTTCAGAGGAGCTTGCACGTACTGAAATTAAGAGAAATATTGGCACACTGATCTGTGTAGCAGGAAAAATGGTGCGACAGGGGTCCGTTGTTTGTGTTCTTGCTAATTGTGTTGAATTTTATCAGATGGATGCAACAAGTTGTATTCCACTCCATCAGAAACAGGAGAGAGAGAGATGCTGCACAAAGTTACACACAATCTTCTTCTAGCCAGATAATCAAAACTGAAACAACCACAAACTGTTTAAATTAAGCTAAATTCACTGATTTTATTGCTCATGATCGAGCGAACAGCAGAGAGGATGCTGATGTTAGCATGGCATGGCACGGCAGCAAACACCTCTTTCTTGTCACGTTTTTATCAAACTCTTGTCGTTTTTGAACGTAAAAGAATTAAACATCAAAAATATTGTAAAATAATTATTTATTATCCGGTTTGGTGGCTTCAGGATCGGGTCTCTGCTATTTGCAGATGATGTAGTTCTGTTGGCTTCATATTCAACTCTCACTGAAGCGGTTTGTAGCTCAGTGTGAAGCAGCTGGGATGAGGATCAACACCTCTGTGGTCCTCGGCCAGAAAAGGGGGGGGGTCCTCTCCGGGTCAGAAATGAGATTCTGTACCGAGTGGAGGAGGTCAGTTATGTCGGGGTCTTGTTCAAGAGTGAGGCAACGATGGGACTGATGGGAGATCTACATACAGATCAGTGATGCGGACTCTGCATCGGTCTGCTGTGTTGAAAACAGATCTGAAAGGTGAAGCACTCGATTTACGTTCCTACTCTCATCTAGAGTCACAAGCTTTGGGTAAAAGCGGCCAAAATGAGCCTCCCCTGCAGGGTGCCTCCCTTAGAGATAGGGTGAGAAGCTCGGTCATCCAGTAGGGACTCAGAATAGGGACAGATGAGGTGGCTCGGACATGTGCTACTGGGAGGAGACTATGGAGAAGAACCAGGACATGCTGGAGGGACTATGCCTCTTAGCTGGCCTGAAACATCTTGGGATCCCTTCGGATGAGCTGGAAAAAGTGGCCGGAGAGACCCAAGACCCAACCTTGAAGAAGATGGATGGATTATCTTTCATTTCTATAACAATCTTTATTCATTTAATTTCAATAATACAGCAAAGTCAAAGTATAAGTATAATGATGTCTCAGACAACATCCAGCTTCTACTAGTTTATGGTTTAATGGTTTAGTTTAGACAATCAGGATGAAATTGGGTTTTTTTTTCTCTCCAAAATTGTCTCAAAGTTATTTATAGTGGTGCAGAAAGTGTTGAAATTTTCTCCAGTCAAGCAAAAAGGAAAAAAAAAAAACCTGGACAGAAGTCAAAACTCTGAACATCTTCGAACAGAATAAACTTTATTGTACCCAATAAAGCAGTGCTGCAATCCCAGTACAATAGCAAACACCCACACAGGTACCAGTAAGCCACATGGACGACTGCCATGTCCGTAATCTGAATAAAATAAATACATGGAAGTATAAAACCAAGTAAACCAAAATAAAACCAAAAAAATGTTATTAAAAACTATAAACTAACTCCTAAAATCAAATCCATAAAAATCTGTGGGGATGGGGAGGGGAGGGGATGTGGGGAGGAAGGAGAGCTTGTAAGCTTCAGTCTGACCCCCCCCCCGGTGGTAACATGACAGAGGTCCTTCAGAATTCCTTGAGCCAGTTGACTGTAATTTGATCAGAGATGGATTGAAGGGATGAGTAGTTTTTGTTACTCATCACCTTCATGGCAGATTTAACCATTTTTTTCTATCATAGATTTGCATTGAACAAGCTGCCATCCCATATCTAATCAGACACAAACAAGCAGACGCAAGCAAACAGAGGGCGTGACCTCCAAGTCGTCTCCAAGTCTCAGAGAGCGGATTTTAGGTTGGAGTAAACACTCAGACTGGAAAAACAAAGAAGTTCTGGAGGAAGAAGATTCAGAAAGTAAGCCTGAATGGACGTTTCGAAACAAATATTACAACCTTATGGTCATTACAGACAGAAACAGAAGCCAGAACTATTGTGATGAGATGAATCATTTAAACCAGCTGTGGGTCTTGGCAAACTGGGCTCAGTCTTTGGCCTGAAAGTCTGTCCTAGACTCAGAATCATGATCATCGGCTTGACATGGTGGATCTGTGAACAAATCCAATTGCTCTCCAAAATAATGCCTCTAACATGAGCCAACAGCGTGACGGCACGTCTCTCACAATCAGCTGCAATGTCACGCAAGTCAAGTGAAGCTGAGCCGCGTCCGGAGACATCTTGTCGAGGAAACTGACCGCAGATCCAGTCAGTGCCTCCAGGCTTGGTTGTTCCTTTGTCACGGGCAAATGTAAGCACGGATGCACACTCGCCTCCTCGGGCCGGATGCTGGTCTCTACCCTTTGGATCGCAAGTTCAATTAATTTCACAGTTGGCAGCACCCGCAGTCATTTCGCCGGGGCCTGTTGTCTGGAAGTGGAGCGAAATGGGAAGAATAGGATGCACCCGGAGCTGCAAAACACTCGGCCCCTCCTCTTCTTCATGAAGGCTCCAATCGCCCGGAGCCACATCTGATCTGATAGGGCCACAACGCTGCGGCATATTAAAGCTCATATCAGGCCGATAAGGGGAGATGAGACAGATGCATGCATCATTACTGCTCTGTAAAGACGTCCCTCCTCCATCTCATTCAACAGAAAATGCTGGAGTTTAGCAGAAAGTGCAGGTCATTAAGGAGCTAATTCACAGGCTGAGGATCAGTTATGGAGTTTGGATGTTATCTCAGATAAATAAAACAGCGAGTGCTTCAAAACATGAGATGACGTCAAGTTCAGGTCAACATTTAGTCGGGAAGAATTTCAAGCACATAAACTGGGCAGCGGCTCAATATTCAGGCTCAGCTGATGTGTTTTCCCCTTCAAAATGAATACGAGCTGCTCTTTTAGATGCATTTCTGTATCTTTATAGTCTTCGTATAGTGTACTTGATCAGTGTCCGGAATGACTCATCGCATGTAGAGTGGCTGCAGACGACAGCTCATTGTTTTCTGCATGAAGCTGTTGAGCATCAGGCTGTGATTGGGCAGGCGTGTAGAGGAAGAACAGACTAGACAAGTACATGCTGTCATTAAACTAAACATCATCATTTAAGAGTCAACTTCTCTGATCTTCTGTGCGTCTTTTTTTTATATATATATATCTTCATAAAAACAGAGCAGCACTAAGCAGTAGAAGAACAATAAACTTCTTGCTTTGCCATATTGTTTGGAAACATAATATCTTGGAGTTTTCAATCTTTAAATTCTCCAATTGTATGCAATGTGTTAACATCAACAAAGCCCTTTTCAGACAGGAGATACAAAGCATCAACAGCTCCATGAGTCCGTTAAAACAATGGAAAAAATATTAATTTTCTGCATCTTTAAGCTTATCCGACATTCGGTTTTGTAGAGAAAAGCATATTTGATTTAATCTGAGAACCTCATCTCACATCACCACTTCTGTTTGTTAGAAAAAGAAGCAGCACTGCAAAACTTTCAAGTCTAGAGTTACAGTTCCTTTTTTCAGAAAAAAAAAACATATCAAGCTAACCAGCATGCAGTACGGTGGCGAAACAGCTGTAAATGGAGCATAATAAAAAATAAACCAGCTGTAGTAGAAGCTGCAGCTGCATCTAAAAGACTTTTAAAAAGTTTATTCTCATTTATTTGGCTCAGATGCGGTGAAAACAACCAATAGGTTCCTTTAGGTAAGTATGGTAGGTGAAACCATGGAAGAGGGAAGTTTTAACAGCACTTTTATTTATTTGCTAATAAACGCCATCAGAAGCCACATTAAGCCATTTTTTCTGTTCTTGTTTGTGTGTTGATGTGAGCCATTCGTATTTGTATGGAAAGTGATTTTTTTATCTTACTAGTCAAAGAAAATGTTCCAGAAAACCATCGAGGTGTTCATGCAAACACGACACGAACATGTTCAGTCGTTATCAGATGAATGGAAAGCAGAACAGATGTGAGAGGGGGCCTATGTGCTACTTTTTACAGCCTTAAAACCTGTAATACTACTCATTTGGTTAAAATTATAGATTAATCTGGGCAAACACCGGTAGTAGACTCTCTGCCATTGCTGAGGTGGTATTTCTGTGCACGTGTACGTAGAACAGACGAGAATTAGACTTTTTTCTTAATGTCAAGGAAATCTGGAAGGATTTGTGCATTTCTTGCCTGTTTGAACACCAGTGGAAATCTTTAATTGTGGTAAAAAAGTAAATTTGAAGATCACGGAGCTTTACTTCATGAAGATTGATGCTGTCTGTGTGACGCAGAGGGTTGACACCATCTGCTGATAGCAGTGTGCTCCCATCGGGGACAAACACGGACATACAGAGAGCAGAGGAGAAATGAGACGCTGTCATGGCCGAGACATGAGGCCATGGTCAGAAACAGGCAAGGTCAGAACCAGAAAAATCAGTCCGGGATTGAACAATCTGGCAGAGAATGAGTGAAAGTAGACTTTATACTGGGTTAATGGGAAATGGAGAGCAGGCGATGTCTGCTAGTGGAAGCAGTTGCACTGATGAGGTCACTGGGACTGGCCGTCTCAGTAATGGCGGCACCGTGAGACGGTGCAACACACAAAACGGCCGGAAGATTACACTATAAGCAGATTTATAATTACTTAAAACAACGGGCAAATACATTTTCATGAATGCAAATAAATCACATTTATTGTCAAGTGCTTTTAGGGAATCAATTTACAGGAAAAAAATTTATTTTATTTGTCTAATTCTTTTGATTTTGCTTGCAGCATTAATCACTGTTTGCACTGTAAAAAAGAAGAAGGAGGAAGTACTGATTATTTGCAAGTGTAACTGTGAAATAAAGGAGACGATGTAAAACAGAAACCCATTTTCTATCTCTGGTTAACTTCCTACAAAAAGACCCAGAAATGTGTCGGAATCAAATGCATTCGTACCGCTGGCCTTCAACTTGAGACTGACTTTGTTTTAAGGGTGACCTGGTTTCACTTCGGCACATCCTCGCTGCTGGTTAGAGAGGGAACGCATCTGCTGTCGGCTGTCTATCCATCCATCTCCTTCTATACTGCTTATCCCATTCTGTGTTATTGGAGCCTGACCGTGAAGGCACAAGAGCACAAACTGGACACAACTGTGGTGGAAAAACTGTAAAAATCACCAGACCTGTGCAGAAACCACCTAATGATGACAAGGCTCTGATTTAGATAAATATTGTAACAAACCATCATGCCAGCCAGCCTGGCTTCAAATGTGACCACACAGGCTGAAACATCCTTTATAGAAGTCTCACATAACAGGCTAAAATAGTGGGCCGTAGAACATCCAAGTCTGAGTTTCCTGCTTCCCTCTGCTCCCCTTTGGCTTTCCATCTTTAATGTTCCCCTTCCTGTGTTCTGTGACATGCAGGGCTGCATGCACTGGTTGCCTTTTCAGGACAACACACAAGAGAGGCCACTAATCACAGCCCCACTCTCAGCTCTCACACCTCTGCCTTCCTCAGATTTGCTCTGCAGTAAGCCTGCAGTCACTGATCTTACTGTCACAGCGTATTACTGTACGGATGCTGAATTTTTCATCGTCAGGCTCCCGCACATCTGTGCTTTTTTTTAAAGAGCTCGATTTATGAATGAAGCCCGGTGTGTGTAGGATGGAGAGATGGAGGGTCTTCTGAAGGGTCACAGGAAGTCTGTGGGCGGCTCGGCTCTTTCCATTCACAGAAAGCACTCAGAGGCACTGAGTAATGAAGCATTTTGAGAAACACACCACTGGTGTCGTCCACCTGCAGATGAGCTGCAGTTGTAATTTCTGAAGCTATTTTACATACAATTATCATCCATTTGTGCCCGTGGTGAAACCTCGGCACTGTTCGCAGTTTGACTACTGAGCAGCATCAGTGTTGGGAGGGGGGTGGGGGGGTGGGGGTGGATTAGAATGGGAGGTTTGATACAGAGGGGGAAAAAAAGAATAAAAACCATTCAACCCAACCAGAATTTGATTTGTTTGCTCTCTGATAAGCTCACTGTTATTTTACCAAATCCTTTGTGTATTGTTTGTGACTGGATTCTGGCTGGATTGTGTAAGTATTCCACATTGGATCACTGTGTATTCATAAAGATGCTGCAGTCAACAAAACTTACACTGTCCTGGGAAAACAGGTATAAAAGAAGGGAAAACGCCTTTGTCAGACAACCCAGTGGCCTGGTTGAACAAATAAAAAGGGACAACTGTCTCAACCCATTAAGGATATTCAATATTTATCAGAGGTATCCAAATTTGTTGGATCTACTTTTGGTTTAATGCCTCTTTTTAAATCCACCAAGGAAAATCTAAAATGATATTGTGGGGTTAAGAAGCTGAATACATTAAACTGGAGGACCACTTTGTAGCATTATGGTGGGAACAGTCATCCCACCTTGAATGTGAACTACACAAAATGAATTGTTGAACATTTTAGGAGAACCAGAAGCTAACCAAACATTATTTCCAGCTATTTGCAGGAGATGGGGTCAGGGTGTGCCGACTAATCTGGAAAAGCAACACTAAGGCGTCTGCATGAAAGGAAATATAAGGCCTCATGAGTCCAGACCTGAACCCCATTGAGAATCTTTTGGGATGTGCTGGAGTAGGTTTTCCACAGTGGTCGGACTCTACCATCATCAATACAAGATCTCGGAGCAAAATGAATGCAACACTGGATGGAAATAAATGTGACATCGCAGAAGCTTCTAGAAACAATGACAGAGAATGCTGCTGGAATCAAAGCTAAAGGCAGAAGTATTCGCTTTGCTGTAGTCTCATTGAGGTGAGAATTCGTTTCGACCACTTTGAACAGTTTTCATGCATGCACTTGACCAGCGCTGAGCAGTTGCAGGGATTGGCTGAGAGGGGTGTGGGGCGGGGAGACCTTGAGTATAACAAGAACAGTTGAACTCTGTTGAATATATTTTCCTGCTGCAGCATAATAAATGACACACAGTAAGACACAACTGGATCTTTATGGATGTATCCCCACGACACTATCTCGATAAAACCTCTAGTATTATATAACAACATTATATAACATCGTGCCTTTGATTGGAGTCATAGTGATACAGAGCAGAATCAGAACTTTATTGTCATTGAACCAGCGTCCTGGCACAACGAGCAGCGCATCAGTCTACATAACATTCCAGGAGAACATGAGATAGCCAGCCTTCCCAAGGCCAGCGTCAGGTGAGCACCCAGATTAAAAGAGTATGGGACAAGTTTGGAGGATTGGTGGTCTGTTTGGCCCCATGTGGACCCCTTAGTGTGGACAACATGCAGCAGCGGTACCAACAGTGAATGCAATCTGCTCTCTGTGACTCAACACAGTATGTGCTGACACAGTATTGAGTTGTGTGTTACAGAGCAGCTCAGAGGCCAATACACAGTCACTGATACCTGCTGAAAACACTTGACAATGAATTGAAAGGTAATGGTAGGATGTCTCATGTCAGGCTTGTAGCACAAGTAAAACACAGGTCATTACACTGCATGTGCAGACAGCCAAATTGATTGAAATAGCAGAGTATCTGTTCCACCAGACACATGGAAGACTCATTTAAAACATGGCTGACAGGCTTTCAGCATTTTCTATACACCATACGTCTGTCAGGTGTGATATATTAGCATTAAAAGGCCTGAAAACAGCTTAAGGTGGGTGGACAGGGGTCATCCAGGTAAAATAGGGTGTTTAGTTTGCTTTCCTTTGTTTGGTTGGGATTCTTGGTCTAAAATCTAAAATCAGACTTCAGCAACTGAGTCCTATTTGTTTTCTAAATGAGAACATTTTCCTTCACAACCAACCTATAAACACTCTGTCCTTGGCTGTCTGCTCTTCTTTCATCAATTATTCCATGTTTCTAGCAGCTATTTTGCTTTGAATGAAACACAGAATATTTCCTGCATGGTAGAAACCTCCGGCTTTCCCACCGTACTGTATCAGTGCTAATTCTTTGCATACCGATACAAACTACCCTCTTTGAATCATTGCTGTTTAAATGTGCTGACTGAGGCGTTTCCATGCCCATCCCTGCCTCGTCTTTGCCCTCAACTGATAATAGATATTGACAGATGCAGTGCAGATAATGCTAATCTGCATCCCAACAGGGCCTTACATGTTATATTGGGCTTTCTTGTCGCTGCAGCATTCAATTCGCCACTTTGTTATGCTTCTTATAGCATTTCACGGTGGCACAGCCAACAACCTTTAGAGGAGATGATGTGAGTGGAGCTGTGGCTACGCAGGTGAACTAATGCTTATTGAAACCATTAAAAGCGATGATAGAGTTATAGATATTAAATAAAAATATACATATATTCATTAAACAGATCATATTCTTTGATAAAACACCTTTAGTCTAAGATTGATGAATTTCACGGCCAATTCCTTCAGAAAAATGAAGAAACTTCTCTCCTTGTCATTTCCTACCCAGCTGGTTCCCACCTTTCCACAACACCTGACCTCCAGCTCCTTCATCTGCTTTGTTGTGTTTACAGTTCATCTGTCCTTTAGCCAGAGCCAGATCAAATGTAGTACTCCTGTAGTTTTCCCCTCCTCTCATTTCTCTCAGTGCCCTTTTCCGTGGTTTTACTCCTTAGACTTGGCTCTCAAACTCTGCTACGAGCAACAAAATAAGCTGCACCACTGTGCTGGCAGTGGAGTGTGGTCTGGCTGCACCTATCATTATTTCTGGTGCAGAGAGAAAGGGAAAAAAAGATAAAACACCAGGGCTTGTTTGTGATTGGTTTAAAGAATTACAATTATTTTGGTATCACTAAGCTCAGAGTGCACCAACGGGGCCCCTACAAAAGAGCGATGGAGGATTAAATGATGAAGCAAGCATCCAAGAATGTTGTAAATATACTGATAGTAGTTAGTGCTATCCACTAGCTAGCTCTAGTTAAGCAAGATAATGAACTCTGGATGAAAGGAGCAAACTTTGAATGTCATCTCCTGAGGGCAAAGCCCCCCCCGTCTTTAAATCCTAGACACGTCCCTGCTGGTAAGTGCATAATTCAGATTCGTATTTACCCTTCTGTTTAAAACTGTTTTGGCATTTGCTCTGAATATTATACTTTTTCTTTTTCGTACTTCATGGCACAGACATTGATTCAGCTCAGCATTTTAAAGGACTGAATTATAATCAGAATCAAGCTAATGCAACAAAATCACAGCATGAAAACCTGAAACTATCTAGAGTGGATCTTGCAGATAAACATGTTTATTGAGCCAACGTTTCACAAACGGTATAACATGGTCATTCTGAACCATTTTTCCACACCAGACGATTAAAAATGAAATATAATATGAAATGCTGAGCTATCAGATTTGATGACTGTCTTATATTTCAGGGCTTTTTCATATATATCCCAATATTTCTCACAAAAATGTTTATACACATATATGAAGGGTTTAATATGAAAAAAAACTGTTTATACTTCCAATTTGAGATAAAGCGTTTAAAGTAGTGAGATAACAGGTTGACCTTCCTTCCTGGAAGCTTTTTAGAAGTGAGTTTTTTTTAACAAACATGCACTACATAATGCATGAGTAAAGCCTGATCTGACAAGGTGTTGAGAGGCTATCTCTGTGTGTGTCAGGATGCGATGAATGAATTTCAATTTTGGGTCTTGGTTTTGTGATCAGAAGACTTGTGGGATGCTCAGCATGTGAGTTTCATATAACCAGTCTAATCAGCTTCATTAGCCTTGCATTTAATGGACAGGGGAGATGAGGAGACGAATCACTTCATATTGTGCATTTGGCAGGCGCAGATCTGAGCACCGTGAGAGGACGTCTCCCTGCTGGTCTGAATCAAGCTCATTGAGAAAGAGCTGGAAATTGCCACTTTGGCAAGCGCTGCGCTGACTTAAAATGACCTGATAAAGGCCAATCAAAGTCCTAACGGTGCCCGCAAACTGCAGTGACACAGAGGTTATACAGATTATTTATAGATCAAAACAGTCACAACTTTATGAGGACTTGTTAATTGCTTGAAAATGACATTTTATATATTTACTGTCCATGTAAATATATTGGGATGAGTGTGTCAGTGCACCAAGGACTCCATGTTTTGTTGAATAATGATAGCAAGTTAGTCTGATATTGATATCAGCCCCAACAATGGGGGGAAAAGTAGCTTTGTCATTATTCTTATTAGCATTCTTTATTTTTTATTTATTTCCTGGAAAATTATTTACAAAGTCCATGACTCATCCTGCAGTTGGAGGGAAGCTCATTTAACTCCAATGAAATGCTGTTTTCAGTTTTGAGTTTCATCTCTAAGTTGCTGTGTATTAGTGGGCGGGGCCTGTTGAAGTCACTGGCGCTGACCAATCAGAGGACGCTTGTGCTTGTTCAGGAAGTGCACCTGACTTTTGATCATAAAAGAAATGTCTCTATAACAAGAGGCAGGTCTAGCCTGAGTCTTTATGTGGCCCCAAACAGAATTTTACCCCTATATGATAGACCTTTAACTGGCTAAACTATAGACTTAAACAGTTTTAAGCTTTATCTTAAAAGTATCGACGGGGTCTGCATCCTTTATTAGTGCTTGATCTTTTCATACACTGTAAATGTAACGCTCATTCGTATGCAGAATTTGTAGTTGGCTTACATCATACTGGTGTCACTTTTTGACCTTAAAACTCTGCGTTCCAGTCTCGTTTGATGGTACGGTGACATCTATTATATGCATCTCTGGTGCCGTTGCTGCCCAACAGCATCCTGAGGCTTAGAAACTGCACTGTACAACTTTTTTATCCAGGACACCGTGTGATGTCGTAGCCGAGCTTCACTCTACGCACCGCGTCACACGCTAGCTAGCGTATATAAAACATGCCGGCTGTTTTGAACGCGCACCACGGCTGATTCAGCGAAGGAACACAAGAAGACATTATCAGAGGAAGAGAGGAAAATAAAGAGATAAAGGAACAGAGCAAGAGATGAGATAAGAGTCGAGATCCTTTACTAGCTGGAGAGCTCCCACAGTGCAGGTAGGATGCAAGATCGATGCTAAATTTGCCGTCGATAGGGGGCACATCGCAGAAAATTGCTGTTCTGTAGAGCATCTTTAACTCATTTTTAGTGTGCAGTGTGATGTATACATGTCATGTAAGAGAAAACATCAGCAGACAAGACAAGTTAACCAGCTTAGATACTTTTTAAAAAAAGTTTGGAACAGATGTTCATACGTGGGCATAAATGCAATCTTTCACCACAGAATAGCTGAAAGCTGTATAGCCAACTTGCCCTTGTCGTCTCACGTTAGTGAACCTGAAATATTCTACAACACTCTGCTGCACATGAAACAGCAGAGGCAGCAGGAATTGATTAAACTAGGATGGTTTGGCACGCAGCCATGATTACAATATCATAAAATGAAGTTTATGTATGCATTACCATTTTTATTTGAATTATTCAAATTATATATTTGTGAGTGTTTTTCTTAATTATTCATTTATCTTTTTTAAAATCATATCTTGACATATCAAGTAGACTTGGGAGGGCCCCTAGTTGTGTGGTGGCCCCAAGCAGCCGCTTCATTGGCTTATGCCTTGAGCCGGCTCTGAGCATTGGTGGATAGATGTCTGCTAGCCTTTTCATGGAGACTTTAACAACACTTTACACCTTATCTAGTTTTTTTTCCCCTTCAGAAACCACCTAGAACAGAATACTAATATGACTATCTTCATTGTAATCTTCTGCACTCCCCCACCCCCCTCTCCTGTCAGGCCTGAAAAGACCTGAACATTTATCATTCTTATTTATGATTGGCCTTCGGAGAGCTCACGTAAAAATGAAACTCTGCATCACTTGAGTCTTGGCAGAGGTTCTATTAGCCAATAACTGCAACTAAAAGCACCACAGGTCTACATATATCACCTATGAAAGTGGGCCACAAGTGATTTATATCATCAGTTAAATTCCTTTTAATGGACTGTAATTTTTCATGCAGATGCAGCATCATCGTGTCTGACGCATCCAGTTCCCACGGACCGAAGGTTTTTATCATGTTCTTTTGACACCAGAGTTTATAAGAAGACGTAATTTCATGGTGGCTAAACAAGATGATGCAAATTATTATTATTTGGAGTAATTATTTGTTTTTCCACAATAAAACCAAATTGAAAAGAAATATCCAATTTCACCCCGTTTGAGTAAACAACAGAAGCCCGGCAACTTGATATTTCACCCTGTCCTCCTTTGCAGAGGGATCTATGGTTACATCTGAGGCTTGACGGTTACATTGTTTGACCCAAATTCTCAGCTTAACAAGATTTGTGTGTTTCTTGGTTCAGTATGTGACCCAGCGTGGGCTGCGTTGAGCTTCCACCATCGCAAAGACGAGCAGAATGAAAGTTTGCTGCTCTGTGACAGGATGCTGCAGGGGGAAAACCTCCACTGCTGTTTCTCATGTCTTGTCTGAGTTTCAGCCTTCTAAATGGGCCGATAGTCTCAAGATTTAAAGCTGTGGTCTCCATCTCACCCCACGTCTGCCATTTTCTTTTCTGTTTTATGTTGTGCTGCATGGATGTGACCCGCTAGGAGATGAGCTGTTGCCTGTAAGTAAAGACAAAACAATCCCTTTTCTTTTTTTTCTTTCTATGGTAAATCAGCTGTTTGCTGCCATGTTTTTTCTCCTATGTTGTTACAAGTTTTTAGAAGACAATGTATCTCTAATAGTAAACTAAATCTAGCTAAACTCTGATGTTTAGACTCGTGGCCTGACAAAAACTTTGATATTTGAGTGTCTTGATGATGCTGCCGTCTCCTCTTCGGCTTAATTTGCTGTCATTTATCTACAGTCGGTTATACAAAGAAATTCAATATTTAGGTTTGAATTATTGTCAAGAGAAATTAAGATTAAACAGTGGTTGACGTGTTCTTCACCGTCTGAGCAGGTCACCGGGTCTGTGATCAGACAACATGTCTACTTAAACTCAGTACTCGACTTAAGCTGCAGGGTGGAAATGGTTTGATATAGAACATTTCCCTGGATACAGGATAGTCCGCTAGACTCGGTACCGTTGGGGACTCGGTTCAGTTCGGGGGGGGGGGGGCAACATTCTTCTGGACAAAGATTGCGTTCACGCAGCACTACTTAAACTAATGGGACCTTCTAAATAACGCGTTCCACTCTCCACCAGAGGCGGCGCTGCAACGAGAATTAACGAAGGAAGAGACGAGACACAACGAAGAAGAAAACTGGTTCATCTGTTGGTTGATGCACGATGACTTTGGTTTCTACATAACAGCTGAACATGGAGCTGCATCAGATCCCTGCGATCTTGGGTTGATCATAATTATATCATAACTCTTTTAGTTGCGTTTACCCATGATGCCGTGCGCTGAACCCACAATGCACTTTGTTTTGTAGTCCGCTTTCTGTATTTGTTCCACTTGAAGCGAACAGAGACCTGCGTTGGACCGAGTCCACTTCTTTCTAATTAGAGTTCGTTTGTGCCTCCACAAACGAAGCGGACTTGCATCCTAAAAGAGACAGAAAACAACCAAAAGCCACTCATTTCCATTCTCTGGTTGCATGTTTTGCATCATTACGCAACATTTTGTGGTAGTTTCTTAACTCTTTGTGGCTGGTTCTCTGCTCATTCTGCCTCATTTTGCCTCCAAAGTAATTACAGTCATGACTTTTTCTGGTAATTTAGCATTTTATTAGGTTGTTTTTTTTTCTATTCAGTTTGGTCATTTTGTGTTTCATTCATTTGCTTTTGAAGCCCAGATTTAATTTTATTTTATCTCACAGTTTAAATGAGTGTTTCTGCTCATTTACCTTCCAGTTTTATAGCATTTTCGTTCTCTTTTTGTGTCATTTTGTAAACATTTGCACATTTTCCCTTTGTGGTCATTTTTTATGGCCCAGTTTTGCATCCCTGCTCATTTTGTGCAAGTCAAAAATTTTATTTTGACCGTTTCATGCCTCTGTCTCAGAAATAACAACCATCACATTTCTGAGATGAGACCAGAGGCCTTTTAGGCCAGTGAGCTTTAATCATGCATTTTCCCTCTCGATGCAGCGCCACCTCAGGCGAACAAGGGAATACGTAGCTCAAAAGGACTTGTTGAATGTTGCAAGCTCAACTAAACCGAATCCTGCCGACTATAAGTTGCACTTTCCACAACAAGAAGATCTTGGTAAGTCTGCTCCAGTCCAGCTCATCTTCCAGGTATCTGTAGTTCATAAACACTTCCACATCTTCCAGGATGAAAATAGTGGAGGAGAAAGCTACTAAAAATGACCAGCTAATCAGCGAGCTGACATCAACAATCAGTACAGGGGGAGTCAGACTCTGACAACCTTAATTTAACCCATCGGCTGCACCGGAAAACACCAGAAACGTATTCAGCTGTTCAGAATACTGAACTTGATCAGAACCAGCAGAAATCTCAAACTACACACACACACACACACACATCCACTTATATCCTTACACAAATAGCCTATGAGAGTTGCAGAAGGGATTAAAGTAGTACGAAGGTTGTGTAAGAATCTGATATCAATATAAATGAACATTATCAGCTTCAGTTACAATCTGTAAAAGCTGCTAAAAACAGAAAAGCCTCCAATCCTGAAGGTGACACTCTGGAACAAATGAATTCTGGGTCACTGATACAGATACCCCCCCCCTACTCCCCCCCAAAGACAAAGTCATAAACTTCAAGGTGGATTTCAAGCAGCGGCATCAAGTCGTCACTCTGTCCAGAAACAGTGTGACTCACCACCATCGGAGTAAATCAATAAGCAGCATCAGACTCAGGCCGGTGAACATGAAAGAGCAGTGAGCCGATGATGTCACGTTACTTGATTTTAAAATCGATCAATGATTCCTGAAGTCTACAGTTACCGTCTGCTCAAGTTCACATCACAAACTTTAAAAAAGGTGGAGACCCGTAAAGACCGGGTAATGGAGGCAGACGGGGGCAAGGCGATACCTTCTTGGCACACGTTGACACCCCCTCCACTTGCACTCGCACTCAGCCACAAACAGACCGACTCTGTGGCCGGAGGGGATTACAGCGCGGGGGAGCTGGGAGTGCTGCAGCAGCGCGTCCCAATAAGACAAGGTCACCTCAAGTGGATCGGGACTGGGTGGGAGGGAAGGGGGGAGGGGTCGGTGGGAAGCAATTCCCTGGGGATGAAGAGGGGGGGAAAAAGGGAGCAAGTCATGAAAAAGTAATTAAGCAGGATGCACATCAATGGATGCTGCAGGCGGGGAGAACAAGGGGAAGGAGGAAGAAGCCTGGAGGATGAGGGAAGTGTTTGTACACAAGATGTCGGAGATGTTCACTAAACGCACACAGCGGGATTGTTTAACCTTGGATATGTTTGGGAAGAGTTTTAGGGTTTGCAAATATGTTGCTGGGTACTAAAGAAAGTTGAACATTTCCTGATTCCAGCTATGTATTGTGCATTTCAGGGTGAAGCAATGAACTGGATATTTATTTGATTTGGTTGGGTTTGATCCAAAATGCACAACCGGACACAAAATGTCTCTGCCTGGGGTAAAAAATGTAATATATGTTTTTAACCGCAACTTCTTGCAAAAATGGTTTTGAAACCTTGCAAAATGACTCTAATGATCCAACAAAAATAATCTTAAGATGCACATATTTCTAAGACGAACATAATCAAAAAATAATCAAAGATAAAATAATAGTAATATTCCTCCAAGGGTTAATAAAATATCCATCACATCTGCTGCTACTGAGTGCAAAGTTTCTTTTCCAGGTTAAAGAAGCACAATCCAACATCTACTTTGTGGCAGGTGCCGACATCCAGAACTCATCACATCACTAAAGACAATCCATCAGAAAGAGTATGAACCCACAAACTGGACCAGTGAGCGTTCTGTTCTCCCTCAGCTCTCTCTCTCATATATAAATCCTCTTCACAGCCTTGGCAGCAGCCGCTCAGTCCCTGTACCACACGAGCAGGTAGACGAGCGATGCTCGTGTGTCGGAGCGTTGGGTAACATCGCAGACGCATGAATATTAATTACATTCCTTCCATCTTTGTTTATCAGCTTGTTGGGACTGACGCACATTCAAATCTGTGCTGTGTGTACTGTTCTTTTCTCTATGATACTCCCACACATATATGAGTGTTACAAACACACGCAGTTGAGTTTGAGGTCTGCCATTTGTGCTCAGATGATCATATTAGTTATTATAAATGTTTATCTAAACTGATGAAATAAACGAAAGGTTAAAATCTGAACTTGCAGAGAAATTAATTTTTAATTAGATTATTTATTATTTAGATCATTTTACTGGTAAGTTAAGGGGAGATAAAGGAAAAGTTAGGGTGGGCAAAAAAGAAAGGAATCGATGACAAAGGGGGAAAGGGTGAAAAGTGAGGATGTAAGAAAATGAAAGGATGGTGCAGGGAAAAGAATGAGTATGAAAGTGCAAGAGGAAGAGAGAGAACATCTTTTAAAGAAATAAAAAAGAAAAAGTGCACATGATACACATGTTCTTCTCATGTAAATCACAAGTGCATGTACATGTGGACCACGAAAGGAATAAAGGAGGAAAATAAATAAAGACTGGGCTGGAAAGGAAGGGAAAGAGGGCAGAGAGGAGGGAAGAAATGAGCCTATAGGAAAGAGAGGAAGGCAATTAAAGAAAGGAGCAAAGGAAAGGGATCAATTAAGAACGGCAACAAATAAGTAAAGACTATTTTTTGTTTTGATTAAACAGAATATATGCGAGTAAGGAAATGATCATACGGCTCGATTAGAAACATCAAACTAAATTTCCTATTTCTGTTAAATCCCTTCAAACTGAGGCCAACCGTTTAAAAGACCCTGGTAAAATATAAATGATCACATAAAACCAAGATGAAGTGTGTGATGTTTGGATGGAGAATGTGACCCTTGAACATACCATATGTTTTCAAGAGGAGTTGGTGGAGCAGATGTGGAGCGGGATGCAGGACTCAGTGATGCATCTGTCAGTCTGCTTCCTCCTGCCAGGAGGTGTGTGAGAGGCTGCTGTCGGCTACATGTTCAACTAAGACAAGAGCGACACGGGAGGTTGACAAGACCTCCACTTTGAAGACGCAGCGACAAAAAATGTGCTAAAACGTGTCAGGCAGGTAAGAAGTGATGGGTACAGCCGGGGAGGGGGGGGGGGGGGGGGGGGGGG
>JAOXYM010000022.1:22443492-22459388 GCA_028567055.1 Leptatherina wallacei | reverse complement strand
CTTTCTGCTCTCTAGCAAACTGAAGCCTTTTTCTCCAGTTAGCTTCACTGATTAGTGGTTTTCTTCTGGCTGCACAGTTCCCTTCACATTGTTCATGTGGAAATCTTCTTACTTTCACCATTAAACAGCCCTGAGCTCTACTGTTGTTTTTCTTCCATCTGATTTCACCTAACATTTAAGTGATCAACGATCACCATCATTCCGGATGTTTTTCCAACCACACTTCTTCCTGGAAGACGATGGTTCCCCGCCATCCTTCCAGGGTTTTATAATGTGTTGGACAGTTCTTAACCCAGTTTTAGGTTCTGCATCTCCTTACATGTTTTCTCTGCTTCATGCCAATAATCTGACCCTTCTTAAACAGACTAACATGTTCTCCACAACCACAGGATGTGTCTTCCCACATGGTTGTTTAAGAAATGAGAAGCTACTTATTGCATCAGTTGGGATTAAATAACTTGTTTCAGTAGGAGGCTCCGCCCTCATTTGCTTAGTTAAATCAAAGTGGGAACTTTTTTTTTTAGCCAGGCAGTGTAATTACATATGGAAAATAAAGAGTTAAAAGAGAAAAATGGAGGGAAGTGTTCAGTGCAGGATATCCCCCAGCAGTCTAAACCTATAGCAGCATCTCTAAAATGATAGCTAAGAGTCACCCAAGCTAGTCCTTAACATAAACTTCATCAAAAAGTTAGAGAGGATGTCTGCTTCCTGAATCCAAACTGGGAATTAGTGACCCAAGAGGACATACCTGTCACTCAAAGGGGCCAAAAGTCCACCGGAAAGACAAGTGTCACTTTAAGAGTTAATATACAAACTTAGACTTTTGTAGCGAGGACATATGAAAGATTGCCTTCATATGACTCTCTGTGCAGCAGTTTCTTTATTTACATGTGGCAATGCAACCAGAGTGTTACATTTTCTTTAAGACCTAATTTTACCGCACAGACGTACAGATCAATGCTGAATTATTGGAAGTTGATTAAACCCATTTTAAAGATAATAAACAATCTCCATCCACTCTTTGTTAACTTCTTCATGCTGCCATCTGCTTCTCAACATGCAACCAGAAACCTAATGAGGCCATTTACAACAAAGTGAAAGCTAAAAAAAAAGCAGCATTTGTTGGAACTAACCGGTGATTAATTCATTTATTTTAGATCATCATAAGACATTTTCATTTAATGAAATACAAACATTTGAAAAGGCCATTAAACCGCAGGACTCCACAGGTCTCCAGCACACTCTGGTCTCGACAGAAGGATTTAAATCTCATAATAATCATACTTATTAACTTGACTGGAGTTGTCCAAAGTATTTTCATCTCATGCTGCAATCTGTACAGAAGAACAGGAAGTGGACGTTAATTGCCCGCTGGTACATCACTGAGTGATCCACCCCTGCAGGTTCTTTTGAAAAGTGTGACCAACTCTGCGGCGCCCCTGACAGCACAGTACAGATAATATGATGAGAAGACAAGAAAAAGGGCAAAGAGCTTTTGATGAATGTCTTTCCACAGTGGATGCTCTGGAAGACGGCATTTGCAAATTGGCCTTCCGTTCCTCTGTCAGTCAAAATGGCACATCAGATGGCATGTGGAGCACAAGAGGAAGAGGGATTGTCCATTAGCGTTAAACAGCTTAGAGTGCGCAAAGCTGGTCTCAGCAAAAAGAACTGACAGGTAACGACCGGGTTGGCACTGGCTGAAGAATAATGAGGCCATATTTCCTCTCAAGAATAAAGTGATAAATTAAGAGATATTCAGCTCGGAGTTTGTTTTCCATGCCAAAAATCACAAAGCAAGCACCCTGGGAAAGTAGTAGCGGCATTTACGCCACAGGAGGAACGCTCTTGAAAGCGCTCGCCTTGTAATTGTCATGTTGATTAGCATCAAGGCTATTTGCCCCACATTCTCTCACTCACATCTAGCCGGGCTATATTTTGTCTTTCAATCAGGGATTTTATGTGGGTCTTGATTCGGCTTGGCTCAGAACACCAAGCGAAATGTCTGCCCCAGTTCTGCTGCTGTGGGGGGATTGATCTCCTTTGACACCGGCCCCTGTTCAGGGGTCCGTTCTGTTGCCTTTGTTAACGAGCCAGGCAGCCTCAACATGTTTCAAAAGCTCAGTGCTGCATGCAAATTCAATTACAGCACGGGTTTTTTTGTTGTGGCAGTGCGTCAGTAAAGAGAGCGTGCTGCTCATATCTGTTCACTGTGGATGTGTCTGCTGGGCTAAAATGATGCCATAATAATCTGAAACATGCAAGTTATGAGAATGGAAAGTGCTGCTGGTCCGAAAAAACAATGCCAGTTTGATTATTGCACTCGATTTCCTTTATTCTGTTAGTCCATTTTGAGAACATAAAAAGGTATGAAGGATAAATACATTGGAAACAACTTCTGAAATAATGAGTCAAGTTACTTTATTTAATAATCTGTAAATTTGAACATTTTCACACACTTTTATGGATTTATGTGGCTGTGCAAAGACAAATATGTCCTAAAAAGTCACAGAAATGTTGACTTTTTCTTATTTTAGAGCTAAAAAAAACATGTTAAGAATCCCAGTAAAATGCTAATTTTAGCCGGGGAATGATATGTTTGTGAGTCGTGATGAAAATAAGTCTTTTATAACTGCGCATTATAATTTATAAAGCGGGGAAGCTCAGGACCGTCCTGCTTCCCAACAACCGCTCATGCATAAAGACGATTTCATTCAGAATATGCAACCTCTAGTGGTCATTAGGGGAACTGCATGTGAAGGGTAATATGGTTTCTATGGCGATCGTTGTGTTTAAAAGAAAACAATGTTTAAGCCGTAACTATGATCTTTTTCTATCTCTAAACTAAGTGGCGTCAGCTTTAGGCTAACCAGGAAATGTTCATTCATTGTAACGCGTCATGTTTACAGTTACGTTACCATGCCAACCTGTAAAATGGCACCCATGACGGTGATGATTGCATTGTAAAAATAATGTGTTTTAACTCAAGTCCTGTTTTCAACCATCCCAAAATAAAGCTCCGTCCAGCCACCGCTCCCTCTGGGGTTTCGTAAATGAAAGCTGCAACAATGGCTTCTGCTCTGCTCTGGAAATGTTTTTACCTTCCATGGTGGAGTTAAGGGTCATATCTAAAGGTGTGAACAAACATCAGATATGAACATAAATGACTTTTACTCCCCTGAGACCGAAAGGTTGCATCGATGTTCACTCTCCCCCTTCTTTTGAAGGAGAATAATGCTTTCATATCGAGGAGAGCCAGAAAATTATCCACAAAGCTTCAGTTCATTTATGTCCGTAAAACTCGGCCTTTGCAAAAGCACGTTTGTTCAGCACAACGAAGTACCCACATCATCATTCTGCTCGTCATGATGCTGGACAGAATAAACAACAAGAAAAATTTAAAATTCTCCCAGATGATACAGTTGGGACTCAAATTACTCCTCTATACACATCCAACAGTCCAAAGCTTTGAAGAAGAAATCAGAAACAACATTCAGTACGAGGGAAAAAAAGGGAAAAAAGCAATATATACAATGTATGGCCTCTGAAAGAGGGCATATCGCCTCTTTTCCTTCTATTCTTTTATGCTGGGACAAGCTGAGTCGTCATATTAAACATCCTGGCTGAGCTACAACAGTAACTCAGCCTAACTCAACATTTATAAATACTGACTGCAGGTCTGCTGAACTCAAACTTCAAGTTTTCCAAAGATGTAATAAAAGGCAGATTCAATACTTTTCCCCGTGTCAGCTATTCAGGCTGCAGGACAAATAACTCTCTTCAACCAAAGTTGGTTGTATACATGGTTCGACTTACGGGAGAGCTAAGGGGAGCTCTGCTCCCCTGAAGTCATTCAGCTGACAGTCTAAGGGGGAACCCCTAAAAATAGTCCACTTTCAGGTTACACTTAATTTTTTCATAAGGTTCCTGATGTTTCTTAGAAAAAGGGATGCGCCAGTAGGCTACCACATTTTTTCATGGCGAGTACATTTACCGATATGAGTGGTAATAGATCCCATTACAGTTCACTCTGGTAAATGGACCAGCATGTCAGATGCAACTAGTGGTTAATTATGTATCAAATGGGTCATCCTGCAGCCATCCTCTAAATGTAAAGCTGGAAAACTGTCTGAATCCTCATGAATAAAGTGGTTTTTACTGGTTTCTGTTCACAGCTGAAGCAGCTGCATCTACAAATTAAAGTTTCCTGGCAGAGAACAGCTCAAACTGGGATATTTCAAATTGCACCAGTAGTAGCGCAACTTTGTTTCTGGACACCCGATGGTAAATATTCTAAATCTGAGGCTTGGAAACTATCAGAATCTCCGTAAATGAGGATAAAGTGTTTTTTTTTTTTTAGCATTCGGTTCACCATTTTGACAAGGCCCAAAAACTTTTAATTTAAGGTTTGAAAATGATCAGAAACTTCATAAAGAGGATAAAGTGGTTTATGGTGGATCCAAAATCCTCTTCTCTAGCAGAGAATGTCAGATTCAGATTATTTTATGGTATGAATAACAACTTTCTTGTTTATGTGTTATTTTCCTGTATCAGCTGCATAAAGTAGCAGAAGAGTGATTTTGGCAATAACCACATTTTTTACTGCGCTACCCTTATTAATATATTCATCATGCATGTGACTTGAAACGTTGCGGTACACACTCGGGGCGGGGGGGATTGTGCTCATAGTTCCCTATCTACATCAAGTCCAATTAGTACAACCTGAGCATATTTTTTAACCTTTCTGCTGCAATGAATTGTGGGAAGCTTTATCCACTGCAGTTTTCATTAAAAGGACAATCTCGTGTCTCCTCTTTTACAGCAGATAAAATAAAAAAAAGCCGACACATGCAGCGTCCAGCTGGCTCTTTTAATGGCTGCCACTCACACATCCAGTTTCTACAGTGACACAGACATTAGAATCGATGATATAAAGGAGGAAAATTAAGTAAAAATGAGTTTTTAAATATTACATTTAAAGAACATGCACACTTGATGGTCCTGTTTGTCATACTTCTTATTTAGCATTGACTCAAGCTTATTTCAGTGATGTCATTTTTCTTCTTTTTTTTATGCACAAACAGCTTCCAGATTTTTTACTCTATGAAGTAAAAATAAATAAAAAAAATATGGGAGAAAATTAGACTGACAGTTTTACTTGCAGAGCGTTACTAATTTCAAGTGTCTACTGATGCAAAACAAAACATTGCAGTTTATACATATTTTAAGTGTTGAGTGTGCCTTTGCTCTCTGGCTGAGCTTGTTCAACCCACCTGTCACTGAGATTTATTCCCATGTGAAGAAGAGCTTGATGAGCTGAAGAATTATTTACCAACTTTTATGGAAATGTAGGATTTTTTTCCCCACTGAGAGCGCGTCTTCTGCACAGCAGGTAATACATAAACGTGAGAAGTCATTTCCATCTTATCAGTACTAATGAATTATATCCGACTCCTTTTATTCAGTCCGACATTTTCCAGAGGATGGACCCAGACTGGGAGTTTAGCTTTAAGGTTCAATCATGTCCTAAAAAAACTCCTTTTGTTGTTTAGTTGTGTAGTTTGATGGGATAACAGGTGCAATGATGCATTGATCTACATCAGGGATGGGCAACTCTGGACCTAAGGGGAGCAGCCCTGCAGGTTTTAGATGTTTCCCTACCACAACACCCCTGATGCAAATCAAATGGATCTCTTCAACAACTTGTCAAGTTCTGTCAAATCATGCTGACCCATCAACCTGATCCAGTTGTGCAGCAGCAGGAATTATCCAAAACCTGCAGGACCGCAGCCCTTGAGGACCAACTTTGCTCATTACTGATCTACATGGATTCATTGTTTAGTCCTAGAGAGCTGCAGTCCTGCAGGTTTAAGAAGTTTTTCCTGCTCTCACACACTTGATTCAAATTAAATGGATCCAAGAGTTTATAAAGTTCTGATCAGAGGTTCGTTGAAATGAATCAGGTGTGTTGAAAATCACTTTTCCAACAACTGCAACGAATGCAAACACTATACTGAAGACCAATTCAGGAAAAGAAATATGAATACTGGCGATGTAATATCAATTATACCCTTCAATAGTAGGAGCCTAAATTTTAATCTTTCAAAAATCAAATATTGTCTACGACAGTTGGATAATAAATGTGCAATAATAGTAATATCAGAAACCTGGTTGAATGAGGAACATCCGACATGGTGCGGATGACGGGATACGAGTTATTTTATAAGTAGACCAGCAGGAAAGGGAGGGGGCGTTGCCTTAAAAAAAAGTTACCAAAGTCATTCCGTCTGCAATATGTCATTCGTGATGGACAGTATCGTGGAGTGTGCTACGATAGAAATAGATATTCATTTAAAAAATGTTGTAATAAGTTGTATTTATAGAAAACCTGGTTCTTGCATGGATACCTTTAAAAGAAGAAGTTATTTGAACATTGAACATTTCAACATTGGCAATACGAAAAAACATTTTCATTTGTGGTGATTTCAACATTGACTTGTTAAATCCACAAGAACATAATACAACTACAGAGTTCATCAATGCCAAGTATAGTCTGGGTTTTATCTTATAAACCACACGTCCAAGCAGAAGAACTACTCACAGTACCACTTAGACAATATATTTACCACCGTCATCGGGAGGAAAATATCAAAGCGGACTAATAATCAATGATACTAGTGATCGTCTTACGGTGTTTGCAGTCGTTCATAGCTGTTGGTGAGTGTTTGGCTTTTCCAACCCAACCTCATGCACAACAGGATCAGTCACATGACAACTGATTCACACGATGCTGTTAGACTGCATGATGTGTGTGAGCACAAAAAGAGGGAAAATCAATAAATCAAGACATAAAATATGAATTCTGTTTTATGACCGCTTCAAAAACTTCCATGAGATGAGACTGTTATAGTTTTTACCACCATGAAAGTTACAAGCTTGAGCAGGTTAGTCAAGCGTTACGAGCTGCGTTTTGATGGGGCACCGTGATGAAGCGCTCCTTTAAAAATAGTAAAAGAAAAAAAAAACCTCCACATCACCATCAATGTCAGATTTGGAGGGCACTTAATCCAATCCTTCCTTGATTCTCATTTTTTTTCTCCTTCAGCTTTAGCACCGTGAAAACCTTCCAGGAGAAATGACCAGGAAAAGGGCACCGATTAGATTTATTGTGGCTGGTGCAAGTCAACCAGCAGACAACACTGAAGGATTAGGGACGTGGTGGAATCAGTGAGAGGCCACTTAGCTGGAACCACTCAGTGAAAAGCACAAACAGACTGATGGCAGCATGTTGGTATTCAGAGCAGTGGATTCCAGCCCACCGAGACTTTTGAATTGATGGTTAACATCTTCAGATTCACAGCTGAAAAGGACAGCTGATCGTATCTTTTTGACCTTTAATCAAAACAATCTGCACTTTTGTTCTCTTGATAAAAAGCTTAAGCTCTGAAGGAGCCCGAGTGCAGTTTAGCACACGCTTGTGATCCAAATAAACTAAAAACATAAGCAGATTGTTTCATTGTTAGACCATAAAATGACTTCAGATGCAAAGATTTACAACACAGCTAAATTCTTTTTAGAGACAAGACTCAACATTTTGACAAAAGGCCACCAGAGATGATAAAAACCTTTTTCATACACTCACCAGCCATTTTCAGCTCCGCCTGTTCAATTGCTTAACAAATATCTAATCAGCCAATCACATGGCAGCAACTCATGTAAACATGATGAAGACGACGACTTGAAGTTCAAACTGAGCATCAGAATGAGGAAGAAAGGGAATTTCTTCCTCATTCTGGGGGGGGTTCATGGTTTAACCAGCACAGCCTACCTGAGTATTGTTGCTGACCATGTCCATCCCTTTATGAGTACAGTGGAGCATCTTCTGATGGCTACTTCCAGCAGGATGATGCACCATGTCACAAAGCTCAGATCAATGAGTTCACTGTACTCCAACGGCCTCCACAGTCACCACATCTACATCCAGTATTCCACCTTTGGGATCTTGTTGGATCTATCGAATTAAGGCAGATCTGGAGGAAAAAAAGAGGCCCGACCCGGTACAATCAAGGTGTAAAATCAGTTATTGGGGGACCAGAAGCAGACATTAGACCAGATAAATAAAAAAGGGAGCTTTCAAGGGACCATCTTTGTCTTTTCTTTTACAAACTTAGCAAAGCTGCACAGGCAGAAAGTGGTTTTGGTTTGTTGAATCCAGTAACTTATTTCAATTTGACACACCTTTCCGCTCTACGATGCATAAAAGAGGATTAAAAGCTACACTAAAACCTGTAATATGGACCTTAGTGACTGGATGAGTCACACCCTAAAGAACTCCTTAAGAATGCAAAACAGGATGAAGGGGAAGTTAAAAACTTTCAGCCTCTTCACGCTTTTCCTGCTTTTGAGATGTTAAAAAAAGAAAGAAAGAAAGAAAGCAGGTATGGACTATGAACCACAGTAAAGAACTGGAGGGTGTTTCTCAGCGGAGCAGACTGTGTGTTTAAATCTATTGCACCAGCGCAGATGTTTCGTGACAAACAACATCTGGCCGTCAGATAAAGTACAGTTTTAAGAGCAAGAGGAAGATTGTGGCATGCTGATATGTTCCATAATGTGCATCACTCTCATGTTGTTTGGTGGGACTCTGAAGGCAACAACTTCCCAACTTATGAAGAGCTGATGATTTCCTTCGTACAGCACTAATGACTGGAGGGGTGGGGGTAAATCAGAGGCTGTAAACTGTCGAAACACCATGCATTTGTCTTGTTTAGCCCACACTGTAGCACTAAACTCATTTCACCTCCGCTCCAACCTTACTGCAAATCGCTTGTTTGCAGGAGAAGCCCGGCATCGCTGTAATGAACACAACCGTCCTTGGGCGCTTCAGTGGATCTTTTTAACGCTCCCCAAGTTTTTCCCGGTGCATGTTGTTTACAGCGCCTTTCACGATGAGCGATTACTTTCATCCGTGTTAGCAGCTGCTGGAAGCAAACCACAGCAAGGACCAGACAATGAACTCTGCTGGTGCCTGCTAGAGGTCACACGATATGGCCAATCATTGTTTCATTTGTTCTTGTTACGTGTGTCATAATTGTAACCGTCCGTGGCCGGCGCTCATGAGCGCTAATCATGAGTGACAACTCTGGCAATTTTGCAGGGGCCTGCATGCAGTCAGCGCCTCGGACTCTGTGCCATTATTTCTGTTCAGCAGGATTTACAGTATCTGGGGAGGATTACTGCTGCTTGTTTGTCCTATTGTGCTGCTGTTGTCGTGCTCCGCGGTGGTGTTTGTGCCCTGACTTCCAAGGTATAAGACGGACCGGTAAACACAGCCTGCAGCCTGAGTGGAGAGTACTGCCTGTGACAAAGTCCATTCTGTCAGTGGCATCCAATCAATAACAACCTCAGCAGCATCCCTTCACAGGAGCTGTGTGCTTGTGTCAAGTCAGGAGGCAAAAACATGGAAAACAAGACACCTCTTCTTCTTTTTCTCTCCTATCTCAGTGATGGAGGGTGGCTACCAAAAAAAAAAAAAAACGACCACTATCAACAGCAATAAAAAAAAAAAAAAAAGGATCTGTTCTGCTTTTTCCAGAGCTTCATCCTTCCTCCTCCCCCGCCAGGAGAGTGGTTAAATTGAAGCTGCATACTAACAGCTTCCTCTGAATCAATTACCATTTGGATATAAATGTCACAGCTTTGGAAACTGTCACTTGGTCGAGACTGAGAGGAAGCGCTGCTTTATTAAGGACAGCAGAGAAACTCCTCGCTTCATAAACACACATATTCTTGTTTATGGAGAGAGAAAAAAAAAGATATTTCCAATTAAAGTCTCATCTTACTGTTGGATAAGCAGAGCAGAGGCAGAAAATAGGAAATGAAAAATTCACTGTCCACATCATGTTGTGCAAACTGCTACATGTGTGCCGTAAAGACTCGCTTTGTTCTCCCAGAAGAATCCAAACACAACTTCTGTCATTCTACATGAATATTAAGCGTTATCATTTCATCACTAAACAGACAGCACGAGAGAAAGAAAAGCAATCTACATGTTCAAAAGGAAACTTATTAAATCCTACCCCCTTTCTGAGGCTCGTTGCTGCGTTTAATATTGATCAAATAAAATATGAATATAACTATAAATATATGAGCAGCTATAAATATGTTAACTATATGTGTTTACTTAATTATTCATATAGAAATATATAAAAATGCTATAGAGATAAATATATCAGACAATTGTTTAATATTTGCATATATCATATCAGAATCAGCTTTATTAGTCAAGAATATATACACATAAGGAATTTTTTGCCAGAAGATTTCACTCTAGTAGGAAGTAGAATAAGTAAAAATGAATAAAAAAGTAGAAAGCAATAAATAAAAACAGACTCTTATATAGTGGTGTCTCCCATATGCAGAGCCAAATGTACCAAAATACAAATATACACAATATACTAGAGATGCTTCAAACTTAAATGTCGGATATCGGCCATTCCACCGATATGATTAACCGATACAATCCAAGTCTGTTTATAGGATAGGATGCTCATACCTTATTCATTTTGTCTAAAAAGCATTTTCATGATTCAATTTGCGTTGTATGTAAGGCAAGTTAAAATATCTTTTTATTATTTTGCACAAACGATCTCCATAACGCTCTTCTAACAATCCGCCCACCAACATGGACAGGATGTTCTAAGCATGGGTGGCCATTTTTCAAGAGAGCCGATTGGTCAGGAAGTGGTGCTTTTATCCAGAACAACCGGCTAACCTGCTCTAGAGCGTAAGTTACCATGGTGATATAAGAAGTGGACCAGCATCGTAGGATTGAAAACCCAGGGTTAACCCTGAAGTTACCTCCATAAGAGAAAATCCAGCTTCATAGGGCCTCACGCAGGACAGTCTGCTGCTGTGCATCTTCTACCCAGGCCTCAGCACACTTCTGCAGACAAACACAGATCATAATTAGACATGCAGTACAGCTGCATGCACCAATCTGCCTCACCTGCCTCTGCTCCCAGAACCACAGCTCCCCCCTCCTCCCTTCAGCTGAGCCATGCCTAAAACTAGCCAGGCTCCTCACCTTATCCCAAAGGGTTAGCTCGCCCACCCTTTAATTAAACTCATTTTATAAATTCTTTTTCTATTACTTGGGTTGCAAAATTCCAGGAATTTTCATAGTTGGAAACTTTCCATGGGAATTAACAGGAATATTTGCTAAAATGAAGGTTTATTCCCTTAACAGAGAATTCAAATATAGTTGAGGAAAATAGATTGTAGCATTATCTTGGTTAAAACAACCAGATTTAACGCAAGAAAACTTGAACATCTTTACTACTCAATCACATTCACACAGCACACACTTACTGCAGGGCTATCGAGGCCACACCCCCTACATGCACTGTGCATGTGATGGGATCAGTCACATCACATCAAAAGATCACATGCACTAAAGATTTCTCCAACCCTGCCTGCTGGGGTGTGGTGGGACGAGTAATATTTTACTCATCATTCATGTTTCTGTTGTTCAATGGAAGAACTGATTAATCAGTACAAGAATTAAAGTTTTAAAGTTCTATTTTGAAATAAATATGTTGAAATGTCTTTTTTGTTTTATTTTGCATGGATGTCTACTTATGACAAAACTAAATCTTGATATTTATGTTATGATACAATTTGTTCCCCAGCTTAACTTCCCATGGAAAGTTTCTGGAAATTTACCCAAAAGGGGATTTTCTTCCCCTTTGCAACCCAACTACCACATCTCATGAGCAAAAGTAAGAGTCAGAGTAGACTAACTAGAAGACAGCAGCTCCACCTTTCAGATCTTCTCTCTCTTCACCGGGATGAACGAGTACAGGATCCACAATCCTCCGGTGCTCAACTTTTACGAGTGCTTGATGTATTTTCATACACTGCAAATGTAACTCTCCCACGCATTTGTATTAGTTAGGTTTAAAATGCTACTATCCGGCAACTTCTAGATGCATCCCCTTCTCCAACACACCTGCATCAGGTGGTTGAACTCCCTCATCCTCATGTCATTCAGCTCTGCAGAGGCCTGGGAACGAGAACTTGATTCAGGTGTGTTGGACAAGGGCTGCGTCGAAAAGTTGCAGGATTTTTAACCTTTTTATTTTAAAATAAGGGTTATTTAATTCAATAAAAACACATGACATACATGAGTTAAAAATTCCAAAATTAGCCAACAGGCTATGTTTCACCTGTAGTCCCCCAGGGCTTGATCTTCATCAGAACTAATCAACTGAGTCATGAATAGGATCAATGAGAGTTGCTTCAGAAATGATCGAGTATTCATTTGACTTTTTAAACAAGTGTCCTGTATGCGTGTGGTGTATTGAATTTGTCTGTAAAAGTAAGATAAAACATCAGCAGACACATTTAGAGTAAAAAAATTAACCAATTAATTTTACTTACAATTTATATTCCACTACAGTATAGCTTAAAACTGAAGCCAACTTGACATTGACTGCATTCTGCTGCACGTGCACCGTACGAAAGAGGCAGCAGGAACTGATTAAATCTTTATGGTTGGCAAATAACCATAATATCCATTTTTTAATTTAAATTATCCAAAGATATATTTGTTATTTTTTAAATTATGCATCAATCTTTAATCAAGATATGTTGTTTCAAGCAAATGTGGGGGCCCGCTATGTGTTGGGTCGTGTACCGGCTCCATGCACAGTTCTAGTTGCATTTTTTTAACAAGACCCTGATATAATCACAAAAAACTCCAAGGCACACTTCCTCTCCTCTCTACCCTCTCCAAAGAGCACCTCCAGGCAAGGATTGGTGCTCCACAAACTATCTTTTTGTGTGAGACCCTGAGATACTTAAACTCGTACAACTGAGGAAGCTTGGCTGCTGCATCAGCTGGTCTCTACATGAGGAAGCCAACAGAACTGAACCATCTGCAAAAAAAAAAAGCAAAGACTCAATCCTAAACTGAACGAACTGGAAACCTTAGAAATCCTCTCCATACAGGTTCTGGGCAGAATCAGGGACAAAGAACAGCCCTGGCACTGCTTTTAGCCGTCCATTGTCTCCTTTTGGAGAAGTTACAGCTACAACTCAGCTGCACGCCCCCTGTGATGCATCTGGCTAACAGGGAGCATCATGCAGGCTTTGTGTTGCTGTGTGATAGAGATAGGAGGGTGTACAGGCGGTGCCATGATCAAAGCTCAGGAAGGAGAATTGAGACCTGGTTCAACTCCAGAGGAGAAGACGGCGTGAACACAGCTGAGAGCAATCTGTTCGCTGAAGAGGCCGAATCAGGAACAGCTGAGCTGAGGTGCTCCGGCTGGGAAACAGAAATTAGTGACTCTGGGTGTGGATGGACGGATACTTTATCCATCCCCATGGGGGTTATTCATATTGTCTAGCAGCTCACAATTTTACATATACTTACAATAATATGAGTAATTATAATGGATAAAATAAGTATAGCAGTAAAGATCTGAGAGACATCAGAGTGATAGTTTAAGTTATGAGGAACGTGTTAGAAGTCTCTGTTGTGCAGAGATCAGCCTCTCACTGCAGCTGCTCCTCCATCTTCTCAGGGTGTCTATAATAGTCCAAAACGTCCTGTGGTTTCCTCATCTGCTGCTCCACCACAGTTCTGATCGGGTCCAGCTCCCTACCCAGCACAGAACTGGCCTTTTCAACCAGTGTGTCTGGAGGCCTTGTTATAAAAGGGACTTTAGGTTTTTTTCCTGTAAAGTTGCATGGAAATGTTGTCAGTCACTGGTTTGGGGGCTTTTTTTCTTCAGTGTAATTGCTTATTTGGGCTTCCTCTGCTCCCTTTATGAAGCCCTTCTGATTCTCTGTCAGCTGTCTGCAATAAAGCAATAACCCCTGGCTGTGGGTCGGGAAACGTCAACGCAACAGTTTGGCCTCCTTTTTTCCAGGAATTAGTGTCCACGACCCTGTTTCCTTGGTTACCTCACCCCTTACCCACGCACATACATGTGCAACTTTACCTGACAGAGTAACAATGCCGGAGAATAAGTAAGGAAATATGGATATAATAAAAGAGTGGGAGAAAGCGAGTGCACTGGAGGGCTGCTTGGATTAGGTGGGAGATGATTTGAAGATGTTCTACTGATTTTATAAGTGTGAAATACGTGTTCACCATGCAGCATGCTGACTGAGGCCTACAGTCTGTGTCCGTAGTGCTGCTCCCCCGGCAGACAACAGCATAGAAAAGCACCCTGACAATAACACTGTGCAGCATGTCACTGCAGACATTGAAAAACCTGAGTAAGAAAAAACATATTTGAGGTTTTTAGCATATTTTGGAGTTTCAAAATAAAGGCAGTAAAATATCTGAGCATGAAACCAAAGATTTAATCTTGATTAGAGATTAAATAAACAGCCCAAAGTGCATGTTACAGAAGCAAAAGTCCAAAGTGGATCCCCTCAGATATAACCCTCACCGTCATCGTCTTGGAGAAAGTAATAAGGCTGAGTGATTGAAATGTCAATATAACATTTACTTTTAATAACCTGGAGGCAATAAGGGCTCGACGTGTATTATGAGAAGAGGAATGTCTTCCGCCTTCTTCCGAAACACGGACACTGTTTGTTAAAACAGTAGAACTGAATCTCAGTCGAGGAGATATTAGATTCTTTGAGTTCACCCAAGAACATTATAGCAGCCTCAGGCTGAACAGTGGAGCTGGAAAACTTGGTTTATGTGGTATTATCTCACTTTAACATCCTTCTTCTGCACATGTGAGTGTGTAAAGATGAATATTTGGAAGATTTTAGGAGTCTGAACTTCCTATCTAACCTCATATCCAATAAAAACGCTGTTATTTTGTTTGTTTTCAATATAGAGCTTTTAAAAGATTGTCTGTCGACATACAGTAGAACACATTTTAATATCAGGAGTCAGTTTATGTATTTCAGGTCAAATTACTCACCGCACACAGGTCTGCAATTACCAGAATAAATCAATAAATGAATGAAAAGATAAATCATGTGACAGTATAATCACGTGTCCCCCTGGCCGGCTCTTCCAAAGCTACACAACAGCTGATTTATGGTTCAACGGCTCTGCAAACGCTGCTGCAGCTTCAGACATATGAGCTCATTAGTCAGGTGATGAATTCAGGGAAGCCGACACATAAGCTGAGGTTTCCTCCTTTTCAGGTGGATGATGAGTCTGATGAGACTTTGCATCATTTTAATGTGATTTAATGATGATTTTCACCCCTTTTCAATGATGTCTTAATAGGATTTTGTTTATCTTTATGTGTTAATGAAAGAAAGACGCCAGAATCTGTTGATCATCCAATGTTCATCAGCTGTGTGAGTTCCTGATCGACAGTTGAAGTTGCCATGGTGACGCTCAATGCAGCAGTTCTGAGTCAGACTGAAATTGGCTGAAACTTTGTCAAAAAAGACAAATCATGACTTTTACTGAGATTATTTAGCAGTGGTGAGCTCTGCGGGGGTTTTAGGAACACATCAGGGGGAAATTTGTGTTTCTGGTGTTCAAAAAAGAAAGAAACTGTTGTCATATGGCCGAGTTTAAAAAATGTTTCTCCTCTTCTCTTTCATACATGAGCCAGTTTGGCTTTTTCCTTTCATGTGGAGTAAAAAAAACACCTGTTGGCTTGGAGTTATGTTTAGTGAGACAGGGACACATTCTCCAATATTTTGATGAAAAACTAAGTAGAAAATAAAACTGGGTGCTGAAGAGGTTAAAGGCATTTTTGCAGCTTTCCTTCATTCTGTTTCCCTTCAATTCCCCTCCAGCTCTGAACAATCCGGTCATTCATTTCTATGCTTTCTTTTTTAAAATCTAAATAAAGTGTTTAATCTATTGGGGGGTGGTGGTGGGGGGGGGGGGGGGGGGGGGGGGG
>JAOXYM010000022.1:22430742-22443392 GCA_028567055.1 Leptatherina wallacei | reverse complement strand
GGGGTGGGGGGGGGGGGGGGGGGGAGGGGGGGGGCGGGGGGGGGGGGAGGTACATCACACTTATTGGTCATTGTTCAAAAACACCAACTGTACATGCCCAGCAATGATGGAGAAATAACACAAATAAGTTTCAATTTATTTAGATTATTAAGACAAAATGGGCTCTAGAGACCTTCTTGCATTATATTTAGATTTATGACAGAAAGGCAGACGAGAGTGGCTGAAAACACAAAATCTGCACATCTTAGAAACACTTCATATTTTACTAGATAGAAAAATTATGTTGGGGTATTTGTCTGATACATTTTAACATTTATAGAGTTTAATTCATTCATTTATAGAAAACTGAAAGTTTCTACATATTTTTTTTTCATTTATAAAGTTTATAGATCCAAGTTTTATATCTTAAAATTATATTTTATTATCACATATTCACCAGATTTTAAAAAACAGACTAGTTGGAGATAGAGTTGGACATTTGTTTATTTATTATTAGAATTACGCAACGATCAGGGCGATGCTACAAATGTTGGTATCGATCCGATACCAAGTAACTCCAGGGCAAATATCACATATACCGATACTTTTTGTTGAAATTCAACAATCATTTAATTACTGATCCTGATTATAATCATAATAATACACAGCGCAAACATTTTTGTCAAATAAAATATTTTTTACCAACAAACAGCAAAACTGAGAAATTGTAATTTAAGCTTTTTTAGTTTCTAAACAATAAAAAAACAACTTTAAAAATGTAACAAAATAATAAAATAACACAATTCAATAAAGTCAACAGTGCAAAACCTGCTTTGGTTCAGAGAAAAGGAAAGAAGAGAACGTGCAAGAAAAGTATCGAGCTGGTATCAAACGATACTGATACGTGAAGGATCATTGTGAAGGAACGTTGCTGCTTATTAACTTATTAAGTTCCAGCATGTTCGTGATTTACCAGTTTAACTCCTAAAATCCAGCTGCTTCCTGTCCTTATTGCATGTGATACTATTGTTTTTACTCTGCTCCACTTAGTTTGGTGCACTTTTGCAGGACCTGACATTAAACATCTCAGTCTGTGTCTCAGAGTTTTGCCTTGCATCCACAATACTACACCTCCACATTCAATGGTTTCTGTTAGCAAGTAAATCATTACTCACCATCCCTGCTTTGCAGAACCTCGAGCTTTAATATTTGGATAATTCAACACAATGAATCAGAATCTATTGTCGTATCTCTTAAAGACTTTTCCAGACACATTTCTTTGTTGTGCCTTAGCACAAATTGAATGTTTCTTCCGTGCCTGTGTGTATTTTCTTGTGCTGACTGTATGTTCATTCAACAAAGTGAACACAATGAGAAACAACTGAGTCACCAGAGCTGCTTTTTGTTTCTGTTGTTTGTAAACTGAGCTATGATGCACATCCTGCAGAGCTGCAGGAGTGTTTCGGCCTTGCCCTTTCCACAGTCATTATTCTTAAACTGGTTTTTTAACTTGGAAATGAAATCTGATCTGCTTTAATACACACAGACACACACACATATGCGTATATATAAACACACACGCAGCAGGTACTAGTATTGAATTGTGCATATCGCAGAGGGTGAAAGAACAGAAAAGAATGAAAAAGAAGGAGACGATTAAAGTTTGACTGAGGAGGGAAATGTAAAACTCTTGAAGCGGAAATGCTCCTGCTTACGCCCGAGCTTTTGTTCCCACTCTGAGCATGTGTCAGTCTGTGAATGGCTGCAGCAGAAAGACTCATAGAGCTGGCACAGGAACGAGATCATGACTGATACCGTCACATCTCACTGCGTACAAAGGATAAAACTCCAAGACATGCAGGCTCTCCACCCACCCGGGCGAGAACTTTCCTTCATTTTGCCCACTTAACGGTCCAGCCCCACCTGCCACTCGGCCTTTATCACCTCCATCACTCCACTTAATCAGAACTGCTATCTTCGGAGTCCCTCTAATAAGACCAATTAGGCTTCAAGTTCTTGTCTTTCTGGCAATCTGTCATTTTAGGTCAGGAATCTATTTGGCTTCCTCTTGCCGAGCAAGCAGAGGTGCTTCCCGAGAGCATTTCTGTTAGATTTTACATTTTATATAACCTTTAATTAACAAGGGAGGTCAATTAGGAACAGATTGTTACTAGGGATAACAGAAAAGATGAATGCCTCTTGGGGGATTTGCGAGGGCTAAAACACACAAAACAGAGGCAAATGCCAACAAGATAATAAAATCGCTTCCAGAAAAGGGCATTGGGTAATACTTTCTCCATCCTCTGCATTTTGTTTCCTTTACACAGACATCAGCGGCTTTGTCAGGCATCCGTCACCCCCCCCCACCCCACCCCCCCCCACCACCACCACCCGGCAGGCTTCAGGCTTGTTTGTCTAAACATCACACGAGTGTATTCTCACACCTTGCTGCGTGCCAGCCATGCTAAAGAGATCTAATCTAAACTGGACAAGGCTCACGTGATGCCGGCACGATAATCTTTGGTGGCAACTGTGAAGCATTTTGCTCTGCAAGCGTTTCAACCAAATTATTATCTGCAGCAGCGGAAAGTCAACTCTTCTGGTGACCTTGTAATGGTTTCCGACATTTGGAATTTCTCAAACATGTTTAATCTCAGGATAATTATGGTAAATCTGACAGCACTATCCATCATGGCCACTAGTAATTACCTGCATATAGATCACTGTCACATGAAAAGGGCCATTAAGAGGAGGCCTCTGTGTGTGAATAGAAAACATTCAATCAAAATGCCACTGGCAACATGACCATCAGCCAAGAGCAGTGATTGAACCAGGATGATAAGCAGGACATCCCACTCTGATGGCATTGCTCCCAGGTGGGCTTTTTACATGTGACAATCACGTAAACAGGTCTATTACCAAGAAGTAATTTTCCCATCCCTCTATAGATGTCCGACTTGGTTTCCAGCTATCATGCCTGCAGCGACTCCAGATGCTCGGATTCTTGCTCAGTACTCCGTTTTTTAATGCACTCTGGCTCTTTGGTATCATTTCTCAACGCTCGGGGTAGCCCAGCCGACTGAGCAGATGAACAGAAGTACTTTCACATCTAGAATAGTCGCCAGAAGAAAGCAAATGTTCTCTGCAGGTGATGCTATCATTGCGCGACGAGTCACTGCGGGAGACCAGGAAATGGAGGGAAGGCACGCTGATGTAAAAATAAGATGTTTTAACTTCAACTTACATATGAAACATATTGCTGTCTTGTCGAAGACTCTGACATCCCTTACACAAAAACAAAAGAAAGCTCTTTAAAATAAACTGAACAGAGTATAATAAGTTTATGTTTGAATGTAGAGAATTATCAACGATCTATCACGGGACTGGAACTCTGTGCCGGTGAACATCCGAGATCTGGCCTCATACGATCAAAAACATTAAAAAGCGGTTTATTAAAAGTCAGAGCCCTGTGCTGACCTCATCACTATCTTCTTAAGTCATATTTGGTATTGAATACTTTTAACTGTTAGTATCTATTCATTTTATTTCATAGCATTGCGGTTTATTTTAGACTGTTTACTGTCATTTGTTGTACGAACATTTATCTTCATTGTTTTTTATTGTTTATGTGTGAAATTTGATCCTGTTATTTGTTTTGTATTTTTTCTCCTCATACAGGGATTGCAGATGTAAAATAGCAAGTTGGCTCATTCTGGTACATTTACAGTAATGTTTATTAATGTAAACTGTCTAATAAACCAAAATAAATCCAAATAAAATAAATGGATTGAATACATTCATTTTGCCACAAAGGAAAAGCTCCATGTCAGTGTTGTTCCTCCTTCTGAGTCTGTGCAGTCAACCTTAGTGGGAAAATATCTGATTTGTCTTGATTGAAAAGTTTATTAAAACAAATGAGAAAATAGAAAAACAAAGTCTCTGATATAAGAGGGATGAAGAGAAGTGTGAACCTTTACAAATCAGTGCAGATTAAAGGTTACTCTGCAGGTTGGAGATACAGGGCCATGAATAAAACAATCAAATGAATTAATAAAAAGTTAATAAAAAGCCATTTCACAGATATTCCAGACATAGTAATACTAAAGACTATAAATCAGAGAAGTAAAAACCATCTGTGTGCCTCGAGGGTGAAACATCAGGGAGTGTAAAACGACCCACTGCTTTGCTGGAAAGATGGCATTTCATTTAGGATGAATTGATTTAGATTTTTTTTTATAATAAAGGTTTAAGATGGTTATCAGCTGCTGTTGTAGTCACACCTCAGTATTTTATGATGTTTTGTAACATTATAAATGGGCAGAATGAAGTCTGAAATAACAATGTTTTATATTTTTAGACCACATTCTTGGTTTTTTTGCAATCAAATTAAATCCAACAACATAAATGTGACGCTTTTTCAGAGACTCCAGACAAATAAATCCATAAAAGAGTTAAAACTGCCATCTTTGAGGAGACACCACTCGTTCTGCAGACAATCACCGCCTCTCTCATGACATTTTTCACACTTTCTTTTACAGAATCAGGATAAAAGAGATTATAAATTCCATACTCATGAAGCCCTGCACATAAATAAATGATGGCACGTTTGACAGTCCAGCCCAGATAGCCACATTCATAATATCTGAAAGTAGATGCTTTTTTTTTTTTTTTTACCTTATTTTTGCCTGACGGGCAACTAAGGGATGTAAACCCAAACTGTATTGATTATGAGTTTGTTATTGCCTTCAGCAAAAATACCTAGGAGGCTGTTCTTCCCTAGGATTATAGCTGCGATGTTGGTGCAGCACCAAAGCATCCATAATCACAGAGAACATCCTGAAGGTTAGAGCAGCTTTAATTCAATGGCCGCCAAAGTCTAAAAAGTTTAATCCCTAAGTTTAAAAAGAAAAAAAAGTAAATGCCATAAAAATATAGCAAAGCATCAAGTACTCTGAGAGCTATGAAGTATTGGGTGTTTGGCTCCAAATATGGTGTAACCAAATTTCTTCAAATGCAGATGAGGCTCAAATGTACATATCTGTTCATCAGTGTGTAACCATGGAAATGTGCTACACACAATAACCGGGGTTTCTTTTGCATCAGTTTATTGTTAATGACAACCTTCTAACAACCAATAAACCAAGTTGTGCCCTTCATCGGTCATGACAGGAACTAGTGGTAATAAAAGTCTTAGTCTCTATTACATCATAAAACCGTTTCTTTATCAGCGTCCTCCATGTATCTCCAGCTAAGACCGACATGAAACAGGAAGGATGTCTGAAATACTTCTGGCAAAGTGTCGGCGGAAAGGTATCGACGCCTGTGACACCGCCATCTGGTGGCCGGAATGTGCAACATACTTAGCATACCTGTATACATGCAACAGTCAACAAAACTAAACAAACATCACAGAATAAAATAAACAAGACTTTTAACTACTTATAAAGAAATGAGAAAGGGCATGGTCTAAGCCTAAATGACAGATTATATTAATTGATCACCTGGCTACAGTGAAAGGGCCACTTGAATGTTTCCCCCAAAGTGATTGACATCTAGGCTTGTTCTGTCTCTTTCTCTCTTTCTTTTCCTCTCTTCTTACAATAATGTCCTCTTGCATTTGAACGGTGCACGTTCAAATGTTGTGTAGTGTGGATTCTCAGCCTCGGAACGCTGCTGGGCCGCGACGGCTCCAGAAAAGCACGTAATAAATGTCACTGTGCCATCAAACGAGTCGGGAATGTGGAGTTTTTTAGACCAAAAAGTTACGTAGTGCAACTTTAAAGTTGACTGTAATCATTATTATCAAGATGAAAGAGAAAAGTTTGTACCTTTGGCATAAAAAAAATGCCCAATTTATTAAATCATTAAAAAAATGAGCATGTAAATATCTTGAAATAAAGAAATTGTACATATATATGTATAAACAAATTGAAAAATGTCATGGATAACAAAGTATTTTAATTACAACTCCTTTATAACTATTTTTTCATGAAAGATTTAATCACAGATCTTCAATGTTCGCTAACAGACTCTTTCTACATGAAGTATCTACATTGTTTTGTCTACCTCGTGTATGTGTATGTATGTGTGTGTCAATCAGAAAGTTAGCTTGTGGTGAAAATGGTGGGGCAGCATTGAAGGCAGCAGATCTGAGGCGTGGAGCAGCATGCGGCTTGAACTGTACCCGCCGGGTTCGGCTTTCTTTCTCCACGCTGGGGCTGTCGTGGTGAAAAAGTCTCTGAACTGGGTCACAGCTGTGCTGCATGCAGCAGCACTGATGCACATGCACAGGACTTTCTAAAGGCCGGCGGGGAAAATGAGCATGCTAGTTCAACTGCTTCCCCTCCAAGAACGACGAGAGAGAGAAGTTAGAGCAATAAATCACTAAATCCACCATAAAGAAAACCGGAGGAGCAGAAAGGCTTCGGTCTTTCTTCTAACGTGAGGCGCTGCAGCTTGTAAGTCTGCCACCTCTGTGTGGAACCTCTGGAGACCAGAAAACTGAGAGTGGGATCAGGAATGATGGCGGCTCTCCGAATATGTTCCAAATAGCTCTACGGGAACAGGTTTGAGCTTCACTTTGTTGCTTTAATCACTGGAAAACACCAAAAACTTCTGCTGCAACTCGGTGATTTCAGCTGTAAAATGAGAAAAAGCTTAAAACAGTAGAAAGTGAACTTAAATATTCAATAATTCATATATGCTAAACTAATAAAATTGATTCCCCTCCAGCCCAGACTCGAGTGAGTCAGAGGTCGGGCATTAAATGACTTTGTCCTGCCCTCAATTACCACGGGGAATAAAACTCACCAAATCAGAGCCAAACTGACGCAGATGCCCAGGTTATAAATTTGTATAATTCATCTCTCTGTTGGCCCAGATTGTCATAAAGACACGCTCCTGTGAACTCATTGTATTAATGGCTAAATCAAAAGTGTGACATCTGAAAAAGCTTTTTAAGAAATTGTCATAATCTTTCGTAACGTCAGAGTCTGAACAACTTTCCTGCCTGCTGTGACATTCTTCTTCTCCCCAGCATTGTTTTACAAAACAAGGAAAACTAGCTCATTTCTTTGTCTTGTGCATGGTTTGTTTCTACGTTTACACATCAGCAGGCTTCGATTTTACCAACAATCTGATCACAAATTTGACTCGAGCTTTCCAAGCTGTGCAGCATGCACCTTCATGATTCTATGAACATCCCTGATAACCTTCCACACAAAACCTTCCATAAATCAATGTTACTGAGAAAAAATGGAAGATAGTTGAAGCAGAACAAGGATACATGACATTTACTGCATACCTAAAGAGACAGATTTGACATCTTTTCAAATCCGATCGTTCACTGCCAAGGAAGGCAAAAGATGTCTTTTGTGGTTTTTAACAGAGGGCGGGGGCAGCGGGACACTCTGGCGAAGCAAAGTATGTGTTGCGGCGCTTCGGTGAAAGAGTGTCGTGATCAATGAAAGACACTTTTAATGCTGGCAGCCAAAGAGTTAAAAGCTACCGTTTTGGAGTCACTTAGATTCTCTGGTCACATTCTGGGAGTCGTTGTTGCCCTGCAGCGTGCCGAGCCAGAGAAACAGTCCTTCACAACTTTATGTTCCAGCCCGGAGCAGCTACATTTTGCTTTATGGCACCACGTCACAGGGCTCTCAACGTTTAGGCTCGGGTCAGAGTGAGATTTGAGCGTATGGCGGTATTATCCTGCCATATAGTTTGGTAGATGTGAGAGCTTTAATCGTTTAGCGCCATCATGATAAATGTTTAAATTATGAGCTGCTTCTTCCCTCAAATCTGAGACAAACAAATGCAGTGATGATCAAATTTAAAGATAGAAAACAGAAATAGATATTACAATTGGACAACTAGTGCTAGGCAGCAATTACAATTTTTAAGAATTGTGAATTGCATTTATACGTACAAAATTCAATAATGAACAGAAAGTATTGTATTTCATATGTTCAGATAATAATTGAATCTACTTTTTAACAGCAGTATCCACATAACACAGCAAGTGTTCAAATATTTAGCTGTGAATATCAATATTGAAAATAATAAAACATATAAAAGTTGATTTTTAAATGGTTTTGAAATCATGATTGTTTTATTACATCATGTTTAATCTGGCGCTGCATTTGTCTCATGTTTCATCATGGAGGTTTTTGCTCAGTAGAGCTTTCTAGAACAGTGCAGGAGAGTCAAATACAAATGGAAAGCGGGCCAAATTTCTTTTTAAAAGTTCAAATCAAGGGTCAGACTGCTTCAGTGTTTATTTAAATCTGAGTAAAAAGGACTCTAGGCCTCTAGCTAAACCAACGTTACTCAGTAAATAAATGAACAATCAGTTGAATTAGTTTTATTCTGGTTTTATCTGCAGCTTTCTAATGTTCTAATGATAACGTTTCCCACTAGAACCTGGAACTAACAGCTTATTAGACCGTTTATATATCTATAAATAACATTAAACACTAAATTAATTAATAATGAGAAAATAGAATAAGCCTGATCATCACATCTCACTTTAACACACATTATTATTTCTATACAGTCAAATTCAAATGATCATATCTCCAGTTTTACTTGGTCCATCAAAGTCAAACAAAAACTCAGAGTTTATCTTAATCTCCATTTTCTAATGAAGTTAACAGCAGAGCTCTTTGTGCTCTAGTTTTTTAGTTACGGTGCTTGGAAAACATGCAATCAGATAGACTTCTGAGGGTGAACTCCTGAAGATAAAACTTTAACTGAACATTTGACTCTTATAAAGTGATCAGCTCATGTTCTGGAGCTCATTAAATGTTCCATTTCCAAGGTTTTTTCACACTATGATTCCTGGTTTAGCTCACCTGCATCATTTTCCTCCTGTATCTTGACTGTAAAAATCCCTCGGCCCCACGCAGAAGCGCCGTGGAACGCTGCGGCTTCGCAATTCGCTTCGCAATTCAAGTCAATGGGAGCGGTCCCACTATGCGCATCCAGCGCTGTCGCTTTCCACTTCTTGCTGAAGAGCTGCGGATACTCGCGCTGCAGGCCCGCCCTGCAGTGCATTGTGGGAATGTTGTATGATTTCTCAGCGTGAGAAATGCTACATGCGGCGTGTGAGCGCGTGAACAAGCCAAAATACGTGTGTCACTGCCCAATGCCTGAGAATTGAGAGCCCCGACGTCACATATCAACACACCGGCTATTTGGAAGGCACACCATGACTGATTCATTAAAACAACAAACGGACATCAGAGGAAAACAAAGAGAGCAAGAAATAAGACAAGAATCAACATCGGACTGACTTTCACTGAGAGCTCAGAGGAGAGACAGGAAGCAAGACGGATGCTGAATTAGCCGTCGTTAGGGGGCAGTAAAGTGAGAAAACCTGCTAAAGTTAAGCAGAGCTGCTTTAAAAAGAAAAGAAAAAAGTTAACTATCCCTTTAACATGTTGCAATATTGTGTTAAATAATCAGAAAAATCCTGGTTGTATCATGGTTTCTTATCTGGCTGTAAATAGTCGGTATCTTCAGGAGATTGAAGAGATGAAATCAAGTTCTGTTTGTGTTCAGCCAATTAAAACACAGCGTTCAGTCAGCTTAAACATGTAGAAAAGGAAGTTTTTCAGCTGCTTCCATAAACTGCAGAACTGTGACAGGAGTGCAGAGGACTCCAAAAAAATCAGGAGTCCTGAATGAGGAGGGTGCTATTTTTACTATAGAGGTCAGGTCCTCTGCTCACACTTAAGGTCTTTGTTAAATTGCTGTATTCAAACGGGATGAGTTGGTACGTGTGGAGGAATTGAAATGAACAGCCTTTACTTTGTTGCTAAATTGAGCAAAACAAAGGTGAGTCCACAGAGGAGAGTCAGCTTTTATCAGATGAGGGAGGATTTTTCGGATGTCTTCTTTCCAGCCTTAATGGAGTCTGTGCAGGTCATGCAAAACTTGTACGTTTTTGTTAAATAAAATCCTTACAGATTGCTTCTCATTAAGGAAATGTCTTGATCCTACTCAGAAGAAACTGTGTCTCAGCTGTTGCCTGCAATCACCAGTTAATTGTAGCTCAACCTCGCTGCTATTAGCCCTACGTGGCCATGCTTGCCATTAGCTGATTACTGCACACCCACTATCTTATTAATGTAAATCCCTGAAAGAAGATATGGCTGAGGCACAATATTTACTTTGCAAGCTATTCGCATGGTACACAGCCTCAGTTGGCTGCGATGCTTTATAGGGTTTTTTTAATGAGTCTTAACCAACCACCAAAGAGGACAATTTATTATTCCATCCTGCAGCCTGCTCAAATGCAAAATAAATAAATAAGCAAATAAATTAAAGGAAGAAAAAAGACGTTTTTTGCGGCGCCTGCTGAGGTGAATATGCTGCATTTTAATTTACCATTGGGGAGCAGAGGTAATCCATCTATGTTTGTATCTCAACAAATATAATTTAGACCGTGCACTTATCTTGTCTCCAGCAGGTGATATACAATACTCCTTCCTTTGTTGACTCTATTGTTTTGAATTAATCAGCGCGCTTGTCCCATCTCTCATTATGCGGCCGAGGTGGTGGCGTCTGACTTCAGCTAGACTGCATCCTCTGCAAAAAAAAAAGGAGCTATAATTGATAACAAGCCAACTTTATTGATTTATATGGAAAGCATGTCTTGTTATCATATTTGAACAGGCGGCCTCTGAAATTTCTCAACATGACAGTCATTGTTTATCATCTGTATTTCTATTGTGTTTGAGTTTCAAGGCCTGATTTTAGCGAGGAATTAAAATGCGCGCAGCGTGCCGGGATCCAGACGACGCAGTGAATGCAAATGATCGCCTTCATGACCACCAACGCTGAACCTTTTCCCCTCCACATTATAACCAGAGAAGCCATCCGCTGTCACCTCAGCACTCTTGGCTTGCAGCTTTACGCTCATGCTGTTTGGACACCTGCCAATATGTCCTCATTTAAGAAATCTCCTGGACTGATGAATAGCCGGCACTCTCTGTCACCGCGGCTAACAGAGTGCCGGCCTCCCATAGAGTCCACAGACAGGCGCTCAATCTGGTGTGACGGAATGACATCTCCCTATCGGCCGGTGGGGTGAGGAGCGAGAGGGGTTTGCGGATGGGAGCCAAATCGCAGCATCACTGGTGCAAAATCCCTCCCCGCTGCATCCAAACTTGGGGCTATCTTCCCGTCTCACTCTTTAGCGGCGTTATCTGATTTGCTGCAAGAAGAAGACGGAGCTAAGGGCGGACATATGTCTATGTTTTGAACCGTGCATCAATACCAAATCAATACAAAGAGCTCAATTGTCTCCTCGCATGAAAAGGAGCTTCTTTTTTTCTCTGCAGAGGTGTCTGGCTCTTTTCTGTCTGCAGCAATCAGTCGGTGAAGCTGCCTCAGCTTTAAAAAGCTGTTTATCACCAGTCAAAATGTTCTTCTAAACATAGTGCATACTCAGAAATATGTATTTATATGTTTTAAGTCTGGTTAGATTTTTTCTTTAACATTACTGAGACAGGGAGGGGTATTTGGGGCAGGTTATTCCTGCAGAGGGGGGTGGGCAGTAACCTTTTATGTCTTCAAAACAAGCTAAATCCGGTGCCATGTTAATTTTGGACATTCCCCTTGTCCGCTGGATGAGGTTGATTAATGTGGCTCCTCATCTTAGTGAGCTGGCAGAACCAGGACAGCCTGCTCTCACTCATCTGGCAACTCTGAGCCTCCAACTTTGAGTCGTCATGGCAACAGAAACAGAAATATGAATGGCAACATCTGGATGGGTCATAGAGATTAAAAAAGACTGGATTATAAAAGTTCTTCCTTCCAGAAAGTCAATAATATCACATTGTTTGAATATAACTACAATATGAAAGTTTTTAATGAATATTTTCATCGGAATTTCTGCATAAGCAAGGAAGTTCTGTTCCACTAATTTGTAATGCCTTGCTTCAATTTTCTGTGCTGTATTTTTATTTATTGGTCATTTAGAAATAAAAACAGAGTCAATTTAACCCCTCTGTCATGGCGGACCTGTAAAACTCTCAAGCGCTTGGATTAGGACCGGCTCTAATTAAAACCAGCAATCAAGTTTATTGACAAAGCAGAGGCCAAAACCAAGTGATCAGTCAGCTTAGCAGTGGTAGTGGACGGGACTTCAGCAGAGGCAGAATCCAGCACCTCAGGAATGGTTTAAAATCCAAAAACAAGGAATACTGTCACGGGGGAGGCAAGAAGCAAAAAACTAAGGAACCGGCTAAAGTTACACATAAAACATAAAAAGTCTGAGGTGGCTTCATAGGTAAATACAAACCAGAGCTCCTGCCTAAACCAGGAGGTAATGGCAATCATTCCTCAATTTTTCTGTATTGGTTTGGTCCCAGTCAAGGTCACATGGGAGCTGCTAACATTGGATGAAAAACAGGGTGCCCTGAATGTGCTACCTGTCCATCAAACCTAGCTAGATCAAACTGGCTTCTTCTACTCTTCGCAGACTGGAGCCACATAAAGTATGTTTATCTAAAGCTAAACCATCCAAGTTATTTGGTTGCTAGCCTCAGCTAATGAGTTTCAACCAAGGGGCAACCTCGGGCTTAGAAACATGAAGCCTATGCGGAAGTGCCAAAAACTGCAGTTCCCCCCTCCTCCACTAGGTGCTGGCTGCAAAACAGAGCAGATCC